>WYDF02000007.1:296018-324311 GCA_009867245.2 Adranes taylori
CGAAACTCGAGTCACAAAGTAAGTGATATATAATAGTGCTTACGACGTTTTTCACATACATAATATATATATATATATATATATAAATATGTATAATAATTTGTATTTATGAAACATGGTTGTAAGAAGAGGTATCAGACACAGAAGTGGGAATGAATGAGTATAATGTATATAGATTGGATAGAAATATGTGTACGAATGAGAAGAAGCGGAGCGGGGGCGTAATCTTGGTCCAAAAAGCATTTGCATCATGTATAATCAAAAATTCAGAAGAGGGAGTGAGTAACAGTAAAAACAAGAACGGTCAAATCAATTATTGGAGTAGTGTATTTACCAACCGGGTCGTCGGAGGAGAAGTATGAAACCTATTGTAGAGAAGTTACTAATATTATGGAAATTAGAATGGTAAAATTATACTACTTGGAGATTATAATCATCCTAACGTGTCTTTGGAGTTTTATAACAATTTACAAATGTATACAAATAATTACCTGCGAAAGTTAAGTAACAATATAATTCAAAATCCTACGCAATTTTGGAAATTTGTAAGGAATAAAACTTAAAAATAAAGGTGAGAATATATCAAGTAATATGAGATTAGAGAATGAATATGCAATGAATGAATCAGATGTCTCACATCTTTTTGCCAAACATTTCAATTATTTCATTTGTGTATTCGATGACACAATCAGAAACAAGAGGTAAACAGTTGGGGTCAAAATGTTCTTATCCGGATTTTGAGACAATTGAATGCCCGGTGTTCAGTATTATTGAAATTATAGAAGCAATACAAAAATTTCAATATGATAAGAATTATGGATCGGATGGAATTCCGGCATTATTTTTTAAGCAATCTGGTGCAAAATGGTTGTAGGTTGACATATATACGGACTTTTCTAAAGCGTTCGACCGCGTACTTCAGCAGCTATTAGTAAACAAACTACATAAAATAGGCTTCCACAACAATCTGGTCAGGTGGTTCCGCAGTTTTTTAAGTAATCGGGAGCAAGCGGTCAAAATAAATGGTTATATCTGAAAATCTTTCAAAGTAAATTGTGAGGTACCGCAAGGTAGTCATTATGCCCAACTACTATTTTACTTCTATGTGAATGATCTAAAAGATATATTAACAAATACATATTTTCTAATGTTTACTAATGATTTAAAAATATATAAAAAGATAACATCGAATTTGTACCAGGAAATGTTAAATGGACACATTAATAAGTTAGTTCAATGGTCTATAAATAATGAATCATTACTGAATATATCAAAATGTTATTCAATGTCATATGCTAGATCTAAGAGTTTTTAATTTTGAATACAAAATAGATAATTCACAATTGAAAAAGGTCTATTCTATTCGAGATTTAGGGGTTGTATTTGATAAATAGTGCAAATTCAGCGAACATATTAAAATTATTACCTCGAAAGCAAACAGGATCCATATTATGCTCGGATTTATATCTAGAAATTGCTATGACTTTAGTTTAAATACTTATGTCAGGGTATAAGGCCAACTTTGGAGTATGCCTCAATATTCCTAATCAGTATGCCTAATCAATAATCACAATATATGTGCTACAAAAAGATGGTGGAGAAAATTCAAAACAAATTTCTAAATCAGTGTAGTTGTAAGATGAATAGAGTTGTTCGTGAAATCAATTATATAGAGATCAGCATGATTTTGAATATAGACACTTTAGAAAAAAGGAGGGATATTGCGGATGTTTTGTTTATATACGGAAAAGTCAATGGGAAGATGGATTGTTCCTCTATACTCGAGATGATTGGCTTGAGGGTTCCACAAAAACAACTTAGATCTGATATGCAGTTTCATATAGCCAGTCACAGTACAAATTATGTAATTTGGTTACAAATTAAAGTGGTAAATGCAAAATCACATCAAACAGGGAAATAGGAAGAAAAGGGGAATTTAGTAGCATTGGTACATGCATTAAAAATTTATTATAATTTTACTTTATAAACATTATGTTGGAAGTCAGGGTATTTAGTACTATGAGAAATATGTTAAGTATCAATAGGAGAAAAAGTAATTAATGAAATATGTAATTATTAGGAATAGAAAACACTTAATAAGTCAATTGTTGAAATTACTGTATTGAATATTTAGCTTAAAATTTATTTGTAATGACTTCCGTTAAATAAAGTATTATTATTATTAAAAGCAAAATTGTTAACTTTACTACCTATGTTTCATTAACATTTTTAAATTATCTATCCATATTAATCCTTTTAACTTTTTTTGTAACTGTAACTTTTTTGTGTACTTTTTCGTGTGTACTTTTTTGCAATTTCAAACAGAGATGGTAAATAATTTGGATGAGTTAGTCACTTTCTAAGTACCAGGAAACTTAAAATACGACGATTTGAACAATCAAATAGCTTAAAAAATTATCAATATCTGATTGTTCAAATAGTCAATAGGTACTTAGAAAGTGATCCATCCAATTGCTACGTCTTAAAGTAATATTTAATTTTCATTACAGAAATTGTAAACTTTAGACAAAATGCGTTTAAAAAAATAAAAGAAGATATCTTGCAAATAGGTTTTCCATGACAAGTGTCACAACTCATATGTTTCGTGTATTTGCCCTTTTCTGTTCCTCTGTGAGCTCACCAGGCAGTACCTGCACGTTTTCCGCAAAATCTACAGTTTACCATCCAATCGTCAGACGACGAAGTAATAGCCTACTTCGAGATTCGCGAAAGTCTCCAAATAGTTGATCTACCAGGAGTTTTACAAATTTAAAGTGATTCAAAGGTTTTCATTAATTGAATTTAGTATGTGATGAATGTGTTATTTGAACACAATTCCACTGCTCAGAAAAGTTTTCTCCGCCAACGAATTCCGAAGGAAGTAGTATATGGATGCATATTGGTCTGCACGGTTCACTCCGCCCATAGATTTCGTGTAGCTTAGTACCACGGCTGGTGTCTCTGTTACCAATTGGACGCTACCTCTTCCTACTCAAAAAACACTTTCCGTTTTTATGGCCTATAAAGTCTGTCATCCCTAGAACTCTCATCACTTGTTTCTAACATAGTTTCATTTTCTACTATACATACTAAAAATAAACTCATCTTCACTATCCCTTGTTTCAAAATTTTCTTCCATTTTTAAAACGGAATAAATAACATTTTTATACCTATAGGAAATTGCGTACTAAATTTAACAACGTAAATGCATCCGAATGGTAGCAATGACCGTGAAACTGATAAATAGCTGCTCTAATAAGTAAACCCAGCGACTGTATAGTCACCACAGGAGTTACAAAGGAGTTTACTATGCCGACATATTGTCGCCGAAGGAGTAGAAAGGGTTAAAATGTAACTAAACTTTGACGCCAGATGGTGAAGAGGAACTCCAAAACACAATAAATTGCAGCACTCAGCGAAAAGTACGCTCTGAAACTAAATGAAAAGAATACAAATGTTATGGCCGTTAGTAAGGAACAATCTACGCGCGCTGTACATTTAATAATATACCATTAAAAACAAGATACGATATAAAATTGCACTAAAATCACAAATATATAATTAGAAGTCGCAATGAACAAGCCAAAAATGCAAACATAAAAATGTCCTATGTAATTTTAAAAGATACTAAGCTCCCAGTAAGTGTCTCTCTTATACGACGCTATAGCATGTAAAAGCTGACGAGCTATGATGTTACAGGTGGGGGCTTAGATTCTCCTTGGTACAATATATCACAAATAACTCCATAATACAAGCATACGGAGAGTTAAAACATTTTAAAAACCGTGCAAAAGAAAAACTAAGGTACTTTCCCTACGTGTTAAAAATCAAAAGTGTCGTCTTCTGTACTTGACATAAAGCAAAATCAAACCCAGAGAGTTCACCAAAAAATAAATTAATTGCACAACCTGAGGAAGTGAAGAAAACTGAATCACTAGCCTTGTATCGCTTCGTAGTAAACAATCATCTGGACTAATGTGATCGTAGATCTAAAAAGATACCGACATCATAAGGGATTTTATTTCTTATTACCTGTTACAGCCTATTTACCAGATATTCAATTCAAAACATACTTTTATTTATCATACATTAATTTATCAGTTGAAACTTTAAGGAAAAGTCTACTCAATCTCTAGGTACATCATCAACCTCATCTCAACAATAAACCACAAGATCCCCTGTCAAAGGAAGGAAAGTTTGTAAAGTTTATGATATCTATTGTACATCACATTATACTTCCTGCATGATGCTACTATATAGTGCTGTTTTATTGCGAAATTCTAGCCAATTTTCCCGGAAACAGTTGAGGAGATATAAGAAAATACATGAAAAGTTTTAGAAAACTTGAAAGTTATTGATTAAGAATATATAGAGGGTATTACTTTTAAAAAGTATAACAATTTGTTAAGTGCGTTAATGATTTCGAAAACTGCATATTGACGTTTAGGAAGTTCAAAATGGCTGAAGAAATGGAAGGCATTTCTGGCATATATGATAACCTTCATCCGTAGCCTTTGCTTTCTCCTCGCAGCAGTGCATTCGTTACTAAAAACCAACGCTCCGCTCAGTGCACACCTTCAACTAACAAACTAACTTGAAAATCTGTTATATGAATTTTACGTACGTATGATGGTATGTATATATTATTAAAGAGATCTTGTGAAAATAAATGCAGTTCTACGAATTGACAACGAAGGCAATTTAATAGGGTGGCAAATCATCCAAACTATTAGAAATTATGTAATTAGACTTAGACAATTAAATTACGCCTATTTTTGCGATTACCACTCCTAGATCATCTCTTGTATGAGGACCATGCTATATATTTTGAGACACCAATAAGATAAAGCTGACAACACCGCATTACTAAAATCTATGGTCTTTTATTAGTAGGTTTTGCCTGTCAGTTGATTCACTTGTTTCAGATAGTAATCATGGCACCTACTATTGTGAGTGAAAACATGGACTTGTCAAGAGGAAATATTCGCGCTATAATTTATCACGATTTCAAAGTTTGTTTAAATGAACAACAATGCATCAAGCGACAGCAACTAGCATTTGATGATGATAATCCTTCTGGTACAGCGAATTTAAAAGAGGTAAAACTTCGCTTGTTGATGAAAATCGTCCCGGAAGCCATTGCTCTTCAGTAACTGCTGAAAACGTTGAGAAGGTAAAACGTTTAATCGGCGCAGATCCGCGAGGCACTTATCAAGCAATTGAGATAACCCTTGGTGTTGGATCCAAGGGTTACGTTGGGTGCCACATAAGCTTACTGACTTCCAAAAGGCGGAACGGGTAAGAATCACTGGGGAAACAATAGAAATGTTAAATACTGGTGGGTATCGTATTATTTCTAAAATAGTAACAGGTGACGGAACGTACATTCCATTTTACGATCTTCCCACTCGTTAGGGAGACCTGTGTGTGGGTCCATGAAGATGCACCAACACCAACAATGGCTAAAAAGCATATATGTGTGAAAAAAGTGATGTACGCAGTGTTCTTTTGTAGCACAGGTTTGGTGAAAGCAATTGAGCTTGAAAATCAACGAACAGTTACAGCAAAGTGGTACACCACAAAATGTTTACCTGCAGTTCTTGAGGCAGCCAATATTCGGGGCTTAATATTACACCAAGACAATGCATCCTAACATACTGCACAACGAACAGGTCAATTTTTACGAGAAAATAAAGTTAAAGTGATCGAACATCCACCTTATTCGCCTGATTTGGCAATGCACGATTTCTGGTTGTTTTTTAATTTGAAAAACATTTACGTGGTCGACATTTCTCGACGGAAGAAGAGATTGACGGTGCTATTAATTAATATTTTGAGAGCATTCCGAAAATTGAGTGGCTGCAAGCTTTTAACTTGCGGAAAATTCGTCTACAAAAGTGCATTGATGCTAGTGAGAAATACTTTGAACATAAATTTTAAAAAAATTCTAAACAGACCTTTAGTTCCCTTGTATCTCAAAATATATAGCGTTACCCTCGTACTATCATACGCGCTAACAACGTTGATTAATTCATATAACTTTTAATAACATTTAATTTCATAAAATCTCTTTAATAATATAGGCCAATGGTTCTTAACTTTTTTAAAATCACGGAACAACTTACAATGTTACAAAATGTTTGCGGAATACCGTCGTAAATTAAAACAATCTGCACCTATCTGTACCTCAAAAAGAATCGACGTATATATTGTGGACTTTTATATATTTTTTGTAACTAATGATTTACTTGAAATTTCAAATTAAGCACGTAATATTTGAATTGTGCGGTCTGGAAGTCAGCTATTAATTTTAGTTCCTTTTAGCAACGCTAATTATAAGCTGTCAACTGTCAATTAAGAGAAGATATGAAAATCCCCGTTTTACGTCTTGTGAAATGTCATTACGTTTTATGTATTATTGTTTTTACGAAGTAGAATAAAAGTTGTTAAGTTTAGTGATTAGTTTGCTTTATATAAATAAGATCGAGTGAAATGAATATTAAGCATCTCCAACTAATTATAAAGCCCTAGAGGGTACAATATAAATAACACTTTCATTCTTTGCAATATAAAATTTCTCAAATCTACTCATCACTGATTTGCAGACAGATAATTTTAAAGTTCTATTTCTAATGAAAGTAAGAAGCATCTTAATTAAGAAGAGTTATACAATTGATTGAGAAACTGATTAAGAAGAGTTATAGAAGAATTTTAAGTTGATTTAAGAATATTCTATATTAATAAATTTATATTTCTGAAAATGTATTATTAAACATAGTTTTAAACACAGTTTCAACAAATCCAAAATCCGTCTTCTGCTATTTCGCAAAATTAATTTTGAGAGTAGGAATGAATTCTTCCTCTTCTTATAACGAATACATAACTTTAAATTCTGATTACAAATTTCTAAATATTGGCGGAACTCTTTTTCTATTCTCATGGAACATTCAAAATTCATATGAGCTTTTGTCGAAAATGGCCATCTGCCCTTACCTTCCATTTATTATGCCACGTCCTAAACGTCAATATGCATTTTCTAAATAATTAACTCACTTAATAAATAGTTATACTTCTTAAAAGAAATACCGTATATATATTAATCTTCATTGGTAGCGAATATTCTAATACTAAAGATGATCTAGGGGTGCTAGTCGCTAAAAAAGGCGTACTTTAATTTTCTAAGTGCCTAATTGCATAATTCCTAATAATTTGGATAATTTGCCATCCTATTAGATTGTCTCTTCGTTAATTAATTCGCATACCTGCATTTAATTTCATAATATCTCTTTAATAATATAGACATACAATAATATTTATGTAAAAGTCATAAGAAATTTGGCTTGATAGCCGAAGGTGGGCACTGAGCGGAGTATTGCTTTTCATTAACGAATGCAATAATGCGAGGCGAAAGCAGAGGTTACTGATGAAGACTATCACCTGTGCCAGAAAGGCGCATCTACCCTTAACTTCCATTTTTTTAACTCCAATTTGAACTTCCTAAACGACAATATGCAGTTTTCGAAATAATTAATTCACTTAATAAATAGTTATACTTCTTAAAAGTAACACCATCTACATAATCTTACTTAAAATCATCGTTGGTAGCGCGTATGCTAGTACTAGAGATGATCTAGGGGTGGTCTAATAATTTGGATGATTTGCCACCCTATGAGATTGTCTCTTCGTTAATTAATTCGCATTTAATTTCATAAGATCTCTTTTATAATATAAGCATACAATCATAAGTACGTAAAATTCATATAAGAGAATTTCAAGTTGGCTTGCTAGCCGAAGGTGATGCACTGAGCGGAGCGTTGGTTTTCATTATCAAATCCAATGATGTGAGGTGAAAGCAGAGGGAGTACTGATGAAGGCTATCAGCTATGCCAGAAATGCGCATCTACCCTTAGTTTCCATTTTTAAGCCAATTTGAACTTCCTAAACGTCAATATGCAATTTTCGAAATAATTAACTCACTTAAAAGTTTTAAATTAGAACTATTAAATATAAATCAAAAAATCATATTTATTTCGTTATGATACATAAAACAATTGCCTTATTTTAAAAAAATTAAGTTATATCTAAAAAAATCTTGAAGTTTATAAAAATATAATTAATTGCAAGTGTTTAAAATAATCCTATTAATTATGTAAATATACAAATATGAAAAAATGTACAACGAATATCTCAATAGATAATCAGATACTTCTCTGATAACATAAGCGATACTAGAAAATAAATAATTAGATATATGCTATCAAATTCACCAACTTTCTTTCATTAAATATCATTTTAGTTCTATACATTACCAAAGAATCTTTTGCTTTTAAACTAGTTTAAAAGAAGTAGTTACATTTATTGAAATGTATATCTTAAAAACCCATTGATCTTTTTCTAAATCAAAACTTTTTCTAAATTGAAAATCACGTTTGTATATATAGGAAACTACAAATCAATCAACAAATATTGATTAAACAAATTGAAAATATTCATAACATATGACTGGTAGTGATTTAGTAAGGTTGGGCAATTCTTCAGTACATTTAATAATTGAGTACGAATTTAATCTAAAAATATACTGATATCAGTTTGACTACATTTATATTTGAGTATTCTACTCTAATAGTTTTGAGTACTTATATACGTTTGAGTACTCTACACAAATCTATTCGAGTACACTGCGCTCAAATGTTTTGAATACTGATTGTATGTATTCTTAATCATATATAGAGCTTTTACACAACTCGCTACTTGTGAATGCAATTTACGCAATTCTGTTAGAGTACTAGTGACGTTTTTAAAAAAAAGTTTGGTATTAAGATTGATAAAAATAAACCTAAATAATTTTTTTACAAAGATTGATTGTGATGTCACTTTGTGGTAATCCAAAATATAATCAAAAAAGCATAAAATACCCTAGGTACCTTAACCCAGTGACCCGCTACCTTGCTCATGAATGAATAGCCTGCATGTCGGAAGATGACCAGAAAGACTTGAAATTATAGTTACAATCTAAACATATTTTAAAATCGTAAAGAAATAAATATTAATTTCTTAGAGAAAACTAAGGTTTCTTTATTTCCCATAAGATTGAAATCCAGAGATTTTGAGATAAAATCATTTTATTCCCGGGATCTGTTAACAAACACTAAAAATCTGCCTAAAATTCTGTTAAAAAGCACAAATTAAACTCCCCTTAATTCATGTTATCGGGATAACTCATTGGACAAATGGAAGGATGGTTAGTAACTGTTACGAGGTAGGAGTCATGAATTTGCGAAATGAAGATGAGAATCATCGTTTCATCGAGTGAGGAAACACTGATTCAAATCATGATAAAATTAGAAATAATGAGCAAAGCGTACGGACTTTTTATTAACTAAAACAAAACCAAGGTAATGATCAGACAGAGAAATATCAAAGACGTGGTTAGCTTTGAGATAGCCAATGAATTTATTTAAATCGGGTTTAAAATTACCAACAAAGGCAGATGAGATGGAGAAATAAAGCTCAGATTAGCGATAACCCAAAACGCCCGTTAAACGCTCGTACGCCACGTTAAATTAACAATTCTTGTTATCGGCTAGCAAATTTATTTAAAGTCATATGAGTCATAAAGTCATAAACCCGTTCTTTGCTAAGTATAAAATATAATATAATAACAATCAAACTTAAACTTTCACGTCACAATTATTATATACTTTCATCATATAGCGGCGTAGCATCGCCCAATGACATCGAATGTGGTGATGTATTGGTGCGGGGCGTACTTCGAGCGGAGCGTGGACTTTTGCCCATTGCTGATTGTTTCAGACGCATGCGTTCCATATTCTCTCGCATATCATCGTAGCGCGGAGTACGATGGCCTTGCGAGCGTGGTGTGCCACGACCCAATTCACTACGTGGAGTGCCTAGAAAGTGATAAAATAAAAATTCCATCAGAAATTGTGCCAAATCTAAATGATAGAAACAATAGTGACATAAATTATATAAACTTGATGCAACAAATGGTTACAAACGTAATAAATAAATTAAGAATATATAGATAGTATTACTTTTTAAGGAGAAGTATAACTCTTTGTTAATGGTTAAGTGAGTTAATTATTTCGATAACGGCATATTGACGTTTATGAAGCTAAAAATGGCTTAAAAAAGCAAGGTATGGATAGATGTTTATTTGTGCCATACGCTATGGCCTTTATCAGTACCCTCTACTTTTGCATCATTGCATTCGTTAATGAAAACCAACGCTCAACTATGTGCATCACCTTGCTAACAAAGCAATAACAAAATCGTTTGTATAAATATATGTGTGTATGAATGTATGCCTATATTATTACTACAGAGATGTTATAAAATTAAATGCAGTTATACGAAGTAACAACGATGAGACAATCTATTAGAATAGCAACGCATGCAAACAATCACTTAATTGCTATAATTAGGGGAACTTTAATTTCCCTAATTATAGCAATTAGGGAAATTAAAGTTCGCCTATTTTTGCAAATACCAACCCTCTAGAGGTAGTAATCTCTGGGTAATAGATTATCTCGCCCTTCTAGGTGTGGTAATTGCAAAAATAGAAGAACTTTAATTGTTTAAGTCCCTAATTGCTATAATTCCTAATTGTTTGGATGAGTTGCTACCCTAATAGATTGTCTCATCGTTGTTATCTCGTATAACTGTATTTAATTTTATAACATCTCTTCAGTAATAATATAGGCATCCAATCATACATATATTCATACAAACGATTTTCTAATTGCCTTACTAGCAAGGTGATGCACATAGTTGAGCGCTGGTTTTCATTACGAATGCAATGATGCGATGTGAAAGCAGAGAGTACTGATGAAGGCTATCACCTATACCACAAATGAGCATTTGGCGTCCTTGCCTTGCTTTTTAAAGCCAATTTGAATTCCTAAACGTCAATATGCAATGTTGAAATAATTAACTCACTTTGAATGAAATCAAATCACAAACGGAGAAGTCACTTGTTTCATATCATTAACAAACAACAGGAAACACTTAACTTATTACTTGATGCAGTCAAAACATTACGTGAACAAATTATATCTCAAGATAAACTAACCCAGTTAATCAAAGAACAAGCAAAAAGTAATCTAGCAGTCATAAAAATAATATACAAAAATGCGTTGAGACTTGCATGAAGAAATCTGTACCAATAAATAAGAGATTAAATTCGCAGCCAGCTAGTACTAGCCAGCTGCTTCCGAATGAGCAAGTGGAGTTAACAAAAACTACTCAATTAGCAAACAATAGCATGAACTACGCAGATATGGCCAAAAGGAAAATAACTAAAACAAACATAGGTGCCCAAGCGATCCTGCCTCAAACAGCACCAATAATTTCGCCATGTGGAAGGTAAAAACAACAATGAAATAATTGAACCTGAAGCAACTGCTGGACAAGATTAAACACAGATAAATTTCTGTGTTTAAATCACTGCCAACGTGAGTTAAACCCAGAAATTTGTAATACTTCTCTGAGCATAAATTTCTGTGTTTAAATCACGACCAACGTGAGTTACACCCAGAAATTTGTAATACTTCTCTGAGCATTGACAAGAATGGACAAACCAATAACGTTGGTCAATGCTCCAAAGAAATGCGCAAAAAGCACTTTGATACGGCAAAACCGGAACAAGATTCTGCTTTTACGGGAATTAGAAAGAAATGCTGGCTGCATATCTTGTCAATAGAAACACGGAAGCCGAGCATATAAGGAAATACATAATGGATACAGTAAGTATGAAAAATTCGGTATTAGTAGAAGAAATACCAACTCAAAAGAACCAAAATAAAAGATTTAAGATAGCTGTTGAATTCCAATATAAATAAAGACTATACAACTCAGGATTCTGGTCACGGGCTGTCCGCTTTGGAAGATTAGAATTTTAGAATTCAGAATTTATTGAATTTAACAGCTTACACTTATGCTTAGTATAATTTGTCAGTGATCAATTGTGCTATAGCTACTAATATACATATGTAGGTACAGGTGGTTTAATAATTAGGTTACTTAATACTATGGTAATGAACAATATGGTAACTTAATAATATGATAATTGTTAATAATATTAAACTACAAGCTAGATCTTTTTTGACCATCTTGGAGTTCATTATTTCCTAGAATTGCACCTAGTTTTACACTGGTTCCACTATTCCAATCTTTGATAGTTCTGTTTAGAAAAGAGTACTTGCCTACATCAGTTCTTACACTGGGGACCTTGATTTGGTAATTATTTAGCCTTCTCCGACTCTGCTCACATTTGTGTAGCCTGTGTGATAGTTCCTGGACTACTGCGGCTTCTGTATAAATTTTGCCCATCATTTTTTGTCTGGCTTCCTTTTTTCTGTCAGCTAGTTCGGGCCAGGTTAGGGTTTTGCGCAGTTTGAAAATCGGTGAAATTTGGTGTTTTTTTTGTAAGCCGTTCTGCCTTTCGTTGCACGTTTTCTAGTTTGATTATTTCATTTTTATGGTATGGGTCCCAAACATCCGACGAATGTTCCATTAAGGGTCTTATGAGCGTTAAGTTTGCTTTCGATAAGACTGTTGGAGACGCCTTTTTGCATTTCCGGTATAGGCTATATAAAGAACAATAAGCTTGTTTTGTTACTCTATCAGTGTGTCCATTGCATCTTTTCATTTAGGATTATTCCTAGATACTTTAGTTCGTCGACATCTTTAATCTGCTGCTGTCCTATTGAGTATGGAAGGTATGTTTTATTTCTTCTAAGAGAAAAATGGATACGTTCACATTTACTTGTGTTTATCTGCATGCCATTCCTGTTGCACCAGTTTTCTATCTTTCATAGGTCATCTTGTAGCGTGTGACAATCCAGTTCCGTGTTTATATTGCTATGAAAGATGCAGTTATCCGCAAACAAACGGGATTTACATTTCAGGTTTTCGGTGAGATCGTTAATAAATATGGAGAATAGCAAGGCCCCAGGACACTACCCTAAGGCACCCCAGAAGTTACTACTTGATATCCAGAAAGGTGGTTTCCTATTTTCACTCTCTGGGATTAAATTTCAATAAACTTCATCAGGATGAACAATAGGAATTTCAAGTACCAACCAACAAAGGAATATCCGAGTACATTAAATAGAACAAGGAAGAAAGATGACCATCAAGTTGACAAGGCAGGCAATGAACACAGCCATGTTGCACACAATCAAAATAAGACTAAATAAATCGCTCACGAAATGACCAATGTAAAACTGATGTATACTAACCATTTGGCGTCTATCGGGACATGTGTCCCACCCATGTATTATGTGCGCTTAATGGTGCAACTAGATGCCGTTACCACCATACACAAATATGCCAGTATTTTAATGCACACAATGTAAGTATTTGTTTACAAATAGTCACATCACCTCACAGTTTGCCGGTGAAGTCCGTTCAGCCAACACCTGCTTTGCATTCTGATAAATTTTGAAGTATCTGCAAGTGTATTATTGCCCAAACTGTGTTGAATCTGCTCTTTAAGGTTAGTAATAAGCAATGCACTTGTTTTCAATTATCGTGTTCTCATAAAACCTGTTGATTTTTAGTGCTTTACACTCAACAATTTTCTCCAATATTCTGTATACTTGAGGAAGTAGCAGCTACTTCTTGTCGGCCGAGACAAATGAAGGAAGTCGAAGTTTTCTCGAAAATTTTTCCCAGAAGCCTACTCATGCAGATTGCTGAATACACAAATGCCAGATAGAAAATATTCGAGAGGGTTACCAAGAAAAAGAGAGTTGTAACAGCCTATCATGAAATAATGATTGTATTAAGAGTTTCTCTTGTAATATGCTACAATCGTGTTCCTGGATTCAATAATTACTGGTCTAATAATGACTCCTTGGGCAACACCGCCATAAGGAAGGCTATATCCAGAGATCGCTGCAAATTATTATTAACAAAAATGTATTTCAACAACCCAGAGCAGCTTTCCGATGCGGAAAAGATATATTATATCGAAGAAGTTGTCAACTGCCTCAAACACACATTCACAAAATATCGTTCAAAATATCAATTACAGGATATGTTTATGATCTAAATATTTATGTAGGAAAAGAAGTGAATTCCTCTGAAGGGATACTTGGCGAAAGAGTTGTTCTCAAATTATCAGACACCATCAAATGTACGAATGTCGTATTGAGATTTTATAGGTTGTTCTCATCTGTGCACTTGCTTGACACTAGCAAGTTTCCTGCTGTCGGAACTCTGATATGAACTCGTAAAAATGTGCCCAAATTTGCTGGAAACTTGGAACGAGGAGGAAGTCAATTTCAGTTCAATAAAAACGGTACAGTAGTTTGCAGATGGCAAGATACAAAAGAAGTGATGGCGATCAGTAACTGCTTCTCTGATGACTGTAACTGAACTACTCTAATAAAACGAACTATAAAAGATGGCACCAAGAAAGAATTCTCCAGTCCGACAATGTTGAAGTTCTACAATTACTATATGGGTGGAGTAGATTTAGCCGATCAATTTGCTGGCTTATACGATTTCGACAGAAGATCAAATAAGAGGTGGAATTTTTTTTTACAAACTCCTCATGATAGCTGCAAGAAATGATAGCTCATATTCTCTACGATGATGCCAGATGCACAAAAATTACATTCTTACCATTCCTAATTACAATAGCAGAAGATTTGATTGCGTCGGGAAGAAGTGATGCAAATGTAAAAAGAACATCAGTAAAATCTTTAGGAAGGGCCTAGTTAAAAAAAACAAAAACTTCAAAATGTGGGCGATCATTTACCAATTGAGGGCTCTACAAGACGTCGCTGCTCCAGATGCGCACAGCTGCAAAAAGAAGTAAGAACCAAAACTTTGTGTCAAATGTGTAAATACTTCTTTACAAATATTGTTTCACTCTTCAGCATCTGCAGTAATATTTTACATGTATTTCAATATTCTTTCAATGGAAATTAAATTGTTTTCAAGACTACTGGGTTTTATATGTCCCACCTAAAATGTCTAATGGGACACATATGCCCCAGCCCTTAACGTAAAAAGGGCGTACCCTACATTCATAAAATTATCATTTCTTGATATTAGTATCCACATTTACATAAAATCTGACCTCAGACGTAACACAAGAAAACGAAAAATAAATCAAACTCCAAAGAACTAATATCGCCTCCTTGATGACAAAGTGCAACGAATTCCCTTCCGCAATATAATTCACTGTACCGCACATAGTCATGATATCGGAGACATGATTAAATTCCGACATACTTGACAAAATGCTAAATCTTCCTAACAACATCCTTACTAGGGCAGATCGGAATAACTATAGAGGAGGTGGTGAATGCATATACCTTATAAAGGAACTTAAAGGACATAAGCTCGATATAATAAATACTGATGATCTAAGTGAGGGCTCGGGCGAAGTACTGGGGGTTAGGGCTAAATACAGTCAAACTGAATTCAACTTAATATGTGCCTATAGATTATCCAACAACCCACCAAACCTTGACAAAACAATGACTGATAAAATCTTCAATTTCTCAGAGCATAATAATCTCCTTGTCTTTGGCGATTTTAATCTACCACAAATAAACTGGCAGCAGAACACGATCAATCTAAGTAATGAGTCAGCAGAATATTTCTACGGTGCATACTCAAATAGCCATTTGTATTAGCTAATAAAAGAACCAACTACGTACCGTGCTAACAATAATCCATCGTTGTTGTTAACAATAATCAATTGAGGGCAACGTGCAAGTTTTTTAGAAAAAAACCTAAAGCAAAACTAAGCGGGGTAACAATTTTAACAAAGCTAATTATGATAACAACTGCAACTTTCTGTTTAGTGTTGCGCTAGGTAGCTACTCAATAGTGTCGAATGCTCTAAAAGTGCTATAGAGCTATTTGTACCTGAAAAATGTGTATATAAACACACGCTAAAACCCTGGTTAAGCTCAGCGATTATAAAGATCCGAAAAGGAAAAGATACGCTTGGGACTATTACAAAGCAATGAAGTTAGCCGAGGCATGCGGTATAGAGGAAAACCTATGCAATGCAAGGAAAACCTATTCAATGAGGAAAACCTCACAAATTAGGTGAGAGAAGAAAAAGTTCGAAATCAATTCGTAACGATAGGAAGATGTTTTTCAATTATGTTTTAAGCAACCTAAGCTCCAAAGTGTGATCAATATCACTATATGTCGATAATCACTCTGAACCAACTACTGACAGCACATTAATAGCAGATTTGCAAAGCAGTTCCATAGCGTATACTCTTAGAAAACATATGGTCCCCTGTCATACCTACCGAGAATGGCAAATCACATTGATACTGTAGATATACAACCTGCAAGGGTACAGAAAATTTTGTACAACATAAAGCAAATACCAGCCCGAGACCTGAGAACATACCAGCCGTGTTTCTTCAAAAATGTGCAAGTGCAGTTTGCTCTGCTCTATCCAAAGTAATGCTCGACTGTTTGATCCGAGGTGCAGTTCTCGTGAAAAACGGCCACAAGTATTCCTGTCTATAAGAAGGGTAAAGCTAAATCAGTTAACTACAGGTCAATCAGCCTATCCTCTATACTATGCAAATGCATGGAAAGAATAGTAGCTGAAGACATCACCACTTTCCTACTTGAAAATGGCACTTTTGGAGAATCGCAACATGTATTCCTCGCTGAACGATCGGTCACCAACAACATACTCGTAGCACTGGACGAGTACACTAGTAAATATGACAAGGGTGAATACCTAGACATCTTATATCTGGAGTTTGCAAAGACTTTCGACAAAGTGCCGACGGAACGATTATTGAACAAGCTAGATGCAATGGGAATATGAGGTAACCTCCTCAAATGGATCCGGAGCTTCTTATCAGATCGTACCTACCGAGTTCGGATAGAAGGCAGTTACTCTTCTGTACAACACACTTACCGGCGTGGCACATGGTTCTGTTCATAGACCCCTGCTATTTCTATGCTACATCAGCGTCATGTCCAGACAGTAGCCAAATCGAATTATTAGTCACTTGCAGGTGATATGAAGATGATTGAGTACCCGGATGATCCAAATGATAACAGGCAGATAATCCTGCACGAAATATGCGACTGGACACAACAATGTCTCCTGTCATTAAAAGCTGGTACATGTATGGTTTTGCATATGGGTGCGCCAAACGCTGGAAAATGTGACTCACTTGCTAATGAACCAATGAGAGCAGTAGCTTCGCAGAAGGATCTTGGTATCAAAATAAGCACAAACTTGAAATGGGACGAGCATATAAATGGGATAATAAAATAGCAAACTCTTTATTGAATATAACGAAGAAGGCAGTTCCAAAATCAGCAAGTGCCCTCTTAATTATTTAAAAATCATACATTCGTCCTATATTGGAATATGGTCCTCTAATCTGAAATCCATATTTCATGAAAGACATCGAGTCACTGGAACGTGTACAGAGAAGAGCTATTAAACTGTCGGCTGAGATAGGAATCGATCTTATGAAAAGAGATTAGCATTCCTGCGGCTTCCGTCCCTAGTGGAGCGAAGAACTCACGGAGACCTGATCGAAACCTATAAGATATTGAACGGGCACTACAACTGTAACCTGGAGGGCATATTCAGGAAGAACATAAACATCCAGTTGTGTGGCCACAGCCACAAACAAAGTTCCGAATTCTGTCGACGCAATCCAAGGAAACACTTTATCGCCAACAGAATAATAGCACAATGGAACTCATTGCAAGTGGACGTTCTTAATGACACATCGAAAAACAAGTTTAAGAACAGAAAAGACTGTATCTATTGAAACAGTCTGATGCAGTATCACCTGTCATCAACTCGGTTACCTACGTTACCTTAAGAATACTAATACTAATTATTAATAAATAAAAAAATTCGTGGACGTAATCGCCACCCCATCTTTCACATACTGGAAGTCTTACGTTTTGTTATATCTTGCATAAAACAAAAGTTGAACTTTTAGTTTTGCCTGTCACCTTTTAAGTCGTCTATTAAATCCAATTAGCACAATAGTGTTTAGGGTACACTAAACAACATTAGGCTAACCTATAAGTCGGCTACCCATGAATCCCCCGGTCCCCATATTTGACCCCTCTTGACTCTCTTTTCGGCTAATTTCTAAAAGAGCAGTCTGGCGTGCGAAAGACCCGTATACCATTCGAAAGGAGACATTGTTTAAACATTATGAATTATTAAAATACAGGCTATTCCATTTAAAATAAGGCCCATATTACATATTGAATAATCTAATAATGAAACTGAAAATTCTGAGCACCTGTAAAGAGATGTTTAATACTCAATCATGGAATCTTAGGTATGGGGAACCTTTATGAAAGTATACCTTATTTTTTATGGACAATCAGAAAATGCAATAAAATACATGTCCCATAAAAAAATATAACTCTGATACGCCACCATTTTTTGGGACAATCTGTATATTTCAAAATAATTTTAAAATGTAGCCTTCATCAACATACAAACTACTAAAGTGACAAAAATTTTAAAGTTTTACCGTTTCCCTGTAAACCTCCGTCCCGTGATTCACCCTGTATAATATGATAGTTGAATGTCGGTTGCCATGGCGATAAGTTGCCAAATTTTAAATTATTAAGGATCATATTTTTGAAACGATAAGACATTTTAAATAGAATTAGAAGGGCTATATAAACGTAAAAAATATACAGGGCGTTACTAAAACCTTTTTGAAATATTTTTTTATTGCTCAAAATAAAAAAGAGACGTAGTAAGGTGAAAAAGAAAAAATCTCAAAACAGGATTTATATCTTTCAGATACCTATATGTATTGCATACGTATATGGTATATGAAGATAATAAGTCTGTGTTTAAAATGCATCTAATATCAGTGCATGATGCTTAGCAAGTCAATGATTAGCAAATGATTAGCAAGTCAATTTTCATTAGTGCATTCATATATTATATAATAGAAAATAACTCAAAGAAAGTAATGCAAGAAATTTACGGCACAATATCTCTATTCTGTATATAAATATCCAAAAGTAAGGAACAAAATACATCTGGATTCACATCTCAAATTAGTTGGCAACCAAATAAATATTTTATGTTTTATTGAACATTTCTTCAATAAAGAAGAAGCCGCGGCCCTTAAATAGGATTATTTCATGAAAGTAGGCAACATCTCAAGAAATGATTACACCCAAGGGGGTGTAATGATAATAGCAAAGGTTGATACGAACACTGAAAAAATGGAACTTCCTTTAATCCTGAATTACAGAAATCCAAATTGCAGGAATTTTGATACCAGATTTGAATACTATTATAATAGCCCTTTAGAGAACTCCAAATGGAAATTTAGATATATTTCATAACAGTATTGAAATTTAGCTAAATTATTTAAAATGTAAAATACTAAACGCTACTAAGAGATTTTAGTGCTTTATGTCTGACTTTATTCAACAATAATTCAGGCACAAACGCAAATGACCTATATGATTTTTTAGACAGCTACGGCTTTTAGAAACTTGTAGAATTCCCAAAACGAATAAGTAACTACATCGACAATGTCTTTACAAATAATATTTATGAACTCGTGGTCTCTCCAGTGAACCTCACCATGCCGGGTCATTTTGGAATACTACTCAAATTGCAAATAAGACCTCAGGAGGACACAATCGAAAGCAAAATTATTCGTCCCGTCCCATTAATTCAACAGGTAAAATAATATTCAACAACTTACTTGATCTTATAAATTGGGCCCAAACTCTAGGCAGTATATGAGCAGGATAAATTCAAAAGATTTTTTTGGCATATTCATAAATAATTGTTACGCAACGTTTCCGAAGAAAAAGAAAACATCTAAATTATCGAATAGTAATTAAATAGAATGGTTCACCCCTGAAGTTGAAAATATGAGCGGAATACAGCATCTCCAATACACTATTAAGATAAAGCTAGAAATGAAGTACTTAAACTTAAATATCAAAACTACAAAAACCAATATAATGACGCCATAAAAATGCTAAACTAAAAGAAAATACTATATTTATCAATAATTCAAATAATCAAGTAAACTCTATGGGCATGTAATAAATTCCAAAAGACATGCGACTCTGCAATATATTTGGATTCAGGCAAGATTCTGGAACCACTGACGCAATGTTGAAACTAGTAGAAACAACACTGGAAATTTTTCATAACAAAGGACCTTGTGTGGGTATGTTCTTAGATCTAACCAAAACATTCGATTGCGTATTACATATTACATGAAAACAAACTAATTAAGTACAACGTCGAAAGTAAAAGCTAACATTAAACTAACAGTTAAGTTAAACTAACATTAAAAAGTACTAAATGTACGATACTTGTTTTTGCCCTAGGATTTGCCGGAAATTCCAACTCCTAACAATGCCACGTTCCTAGGGCTAATTCCAGACGACTCCCTATTATATTCTGAACATGGTCATTAGTTAGCTAAGCGGTTTGTAAGTTCTATCTTTTTTCTACGACACCTTAAAAGTACTGTGTCTGAAGCAAAGCTAAAACTGCTTACTATGCTATGTCATAGCCAACTCAATTTTGGTGGCATTCGACAATCAGACACCATATTTTTGATATCCACAGAAAAGGAGTAAGAGTCGTTGCAAAGCTCGGGATTTCGTGATGATTTTATGCAAACGTTTATTCAATCAGAAATTTTAAGATAGCCTTCTCTCTATACCCTTCAATGTGTGTCACTTGTTCAGGAATTTGGGAAGTTATCCAGAATATGAATATAATTTCAACACTAGATATAAAACAAATATTGCGTTAACAAGCAACAGATTATTCAGAACGCAAGATAGTACAAGTACTGGGCTATTAAATTATACAATCATCTGCCCCAAACGACTCAAATGTCTTGACTTCACCGAGCTCAAGAAATTTCTTCTATGGAAAGCATATTAATGTCATACAGAATTTCTAAATTTAAAAGAGTGCTCTGGCATGGATTGGTTCGCCTAGGGCTGGGTGGTCCTGATCATTAGTTGGACAGTAAAATTAGATCATATATGTCATACTTGCACATTATTATTTATATGAGTATTACTGTTACTATTGTATACTATACTACTCGTGACCTGTGTAACATGTGATTAGCATAAATAATTTGATTTGAAAAAATACACAAATAACGTTTATACAAAATAAAAAATAGCATTTATAAAAAATATTTAAAATAATGTTTCAAAAATAATTAAGTGGTAAAATGATAGAATAAACTTCAAACAAATTTTCACTTATATATTGTAATTTGCTCCATTAATACTTATTATCAAATATAATGAAGCAAAAAAAAATCTTAGTATCCAAGTGAAATCTTACAAAACCAGATCGCTGTTAGATGTACGGTGCAGCGATCGTCCCTTCAGAGCAGTGAAGGTACAGAATATGCATCTTTTAGTTAATGATATAATAGATAGTTTTAATATTTTTTCGTAATGATCTAATCGTTTAGCAACTTTCGGAAGTAACCAGTATTTTAAATTTTGTGTATTTTTGTTTGTTAAAATATAAAACATGATATTATCTAGTGTTACCTGAATCTCTAGTTTTTCTTGCCCACGCTTCAGCAGCTTTTTGCCAATCAGTTGAATCATTCTGCATATTATAATTTCGGGACCTACTATCTTCATTATTATAATTCCTATTACTAGAACTGTATCCTCTATCTGGAGATTCCATATGATAACCTTTGGAACCTATGAAAGTAAAAATGATGTTAAAAAAATATATGTAAAATTGGAAGCAATTGAAAACACAAACCATGTACATCGTTATATGCATTATAAGCCCGTCCAGTGGCCATATTTTGCGGACTCGGCTGATGCCCCATTGTTGGCGTGAGTGGAGATTGGCTCGATATAGAGCTGGGTCTATGATGACCATGATGACTCGTTGCACCATAGGAAGGCGTTCTTCCACCTAAAAATAAAAACCGGTTTAATTATTATAGGTCAACCATCAGTCTGAAGACTACAATGGTTTAGGTATCATATAACATTAGTTGTGGACATTATTTATGGGTAATCATATCTCACACTCCACTTTCTGAAATCACGATCTACTGCACTAAAAGTTATGAAAAACTACGAAAATGTACGAATGATTTACAAAAAAATAGGAAAATTTCTGAAACAAAATCGATGCATTAACTCAAAATCTTAATTTTTCGACTTGCGACAATTTACAAGTATAAGACCAACTGATTCGTCAACTTCAGCTGTCAGTTTTATGACAAAAAAACCCATTTGGTAATAACTCAAAAAAAATTAAATAGTTAAGTTTCGAACACAAATTGCAAGGGGGGAGGGCATTCTTGTCTAGTATATAAAGGGACGTTTTCGGGATAGATTATTCAAAAATAGGTTGGCACAGAGTTTAGTAGTACGCGAGTCTATTCGTTCTAATTAAAAAGTTCTCATTTAAATTATATTCATAGTCAGTGAAACATAGCAGTGCAGTGTGATACACGCATGTAAACTTTTTTACTAATTTACTTAATTATTATTTTGTACAAGAGCTGAGCGAAAAAATTAATTTATTTTAAATCGTTTACTAATTAAATTAGTAATTAGTAAACGCTATTTTGGTAAAATATGTCCCTCTTTATTCTTGATATAAATTATATATTATGAAATTAAAATGCTTTCTTTAATTTAACCCCCGTTAAGTTTAAATAAGATTTCATAAGTTTGGATAACTCTCGTTAAAATGAGAGGTACAACTCGCAGGTCGCTACCCTAAAAAATGGCTCATGACAATATGTCGCTTTTAAGACCTTACCTGATCCATGAGATGGAGTTACGGCTCCAGGATGTAGGAATGATCCCGAAGAAGACGGTGGAGGCATCTGCTGCGAGACAGGAGAAGGCGTTTGTTGACCGTAACGAGGAGTTTGTTGTGCAAAAGGCGTCATGAACGGTGTTTGACCGCTTGGTGTATACGGCTTTAAAAATAATAAATACACTAAATACGTAATCACATATGGTTAAATCAAGATTAAATTCAATCTCTGAACACATTTGTTAATATTCATTTTGTTTTCAATTAAACCTAAAACATTCTAAAAATTAAAAAAATTGTATAACTAAAAACTTAAAATTTATTTTCCAGAAGTATCTCTAATAATCCAATTATAATTATATTATTAATAAGCATTAAATAAAAGATGGAAAGTATTTAATCGTACACAAAAATAGAATCGAAGAGCAGACCAAGAAAATTACTAATTTATTCAAAGTACAAAGAAATATTAAGTATGCGGTAAAATTGTCCCCTTTGGAATTCCTACAATGTTAGTATGTATATATCGCTCTATGACAACTCAGCTCTTATTTAAAATAAGCATTTCTTCCTCATTTAATTGGCCGTGGTGTAAATTTTTAAATCATAATATATTTTATGACTTTAATTGCTATCAGTTTTAGATACATGCCGATTTTTTATATTTCTTTAGAAGTACTATAATTATGGTATAAAAAAAAACCCAAAATCTTTAGATACTTACAGTGTTAATATAAGCGTTGCTTGCACCGTACGCACCAGGTGTTTGCGGATAATGAGGTGTTTGACTTGCAACAGCTGACAAAGTCTGCATCATATGACTTGGAAGATTTTGAGCTACACGTTGTATTGCTTCTGAATTCATAGCTAATAAAATAAATATATTATTTGTTTCTACTCTATTATTGATCTGTAAGGTATTTCAATAGTACTCTAATTGGAACAGTATGAATAGAAAGAAATCAAATTTTCACACAGTAAGACTACGGGATACTGCTGCTATGCAGTCCCCTCCCAAACCAAATGTTGTTGATGACTTACATTTAAATCTGCAGAACCTATCATACAAGAGTAGATTGAATTGTACCTGCTTTCATGTGTTACATGTAAACATAAGGAGCCTAAACAATAAGCTTCTTATCCTTAAATGTGAGTTGACAAATTACCAATCTGATTTCTGTGTAATCTCGGAATACTAGCTATCGTCCAATCGTTTAACTTCTATACATATCCTAAATTATAATTTGCTAGTGTTTTCTGTCGACCTAAATGCAAACATGACGGTGTATCAATATTCACATCAAATACATGGAGTGCACCAACCAAAGTGCGGACGGACATCAATAGGAAAGCTGTCGAAGGTGAATTCGAGTGTTGTGCAATAGAAGTAAGCCTAAGTACAGCGTATGGTCTAATAGGTATTTATTGCCCACCTAATGCTCAAATCAAAGTAAGATGTGACGCACTAGGTTCAAAAACTTAAACAACTTCATGTTTCTTGAAAACAAAGCTGCCGTTATCTGTTGTGACTAATATTAATATGCTAAAAAGTGTATTTGTGGATATGCTAAACTGTTACATTTTAAACATCACTTTCTTAGAAGCCACTAGAATATCTCAAAATTCCAAAACCTCCCTAGACAATTTGTTCATCAGCGCAGAATTGTACAAATGCTTATCTAGGTCGGTAAACATAAATTATTTCCTGACTGATCATTGTGCTCAATTAGCTGAATTCAAAGTTGAAATACCTAAGAAAGCAAATTAAACTATTTACCACACAAGATGTTTTAGTGATGAAAAACTTGAACTCTTCTCGGACTAGAGTAGCGTACTAATGTCAAATGATGTCAATGTTGCCATCTAATTTTTATACTATCTTTAGCACTATATTTAATTGTCCTGAATGGAGCCTTCCATAAAATAAAGAATAAGCCTTCCAAAATGGTTAACTCCCTATTCACGGAGGAGCTGTATAAACTTAAATCAAAAGTCTCCTTTAATCATGAGCAACAATATACATGTTTCAAGACTGAATTCATTAAATACAGCAATATTTATCATGATAAACTCAAAGCTGCAAAACGAAACTACGACTGACTGTGTAGTAGTAGATTCAGTCAATTAAGAGAAAAAAATCTGGGAAATAAATAAATAAATAAATAAAGAGTACAAATATGTGTTCTTTTTATGTTCATATTTTTATATTATCATTTTATATTATCATTAGTATCTGTATATTTATATTATTATGACTTTAATAATTGTATACTGTACTAACTATATATCAACTATGTATCAAATTCAATTCAATTATTATAATGTTATTTCTTATTCTTATTTGGTACATAAATGGTAAATAATTTGATCTCCACTTTTTAATTCTACACTAGACAAAAGATTGGATAAATTTGCCCATACAAAAATTTCAAATATCAAAATTTCATATTTTTTCAAAAAAAAGGAACACTTGAGTCAGAACCGATTCATAAAAGACGTATTTTGTTAATTTTTTGCTACATATTTGAGACATATTTAAAAAAATTATGAGTTAAAAAATAACTCTCTTGGCAGTTTTTAATACCAAAGCAAAATAAAATTGAGTTTCAAGTAGACATTCCAAGATAGATATTTTGGTTATTGTAAGTTACTGATTTTAACAATGACAGAATTATTTGCAAAATGCTTTCCAGTATTTTGTAAAATGCTTTTATGTATAATAAAAGACCTTTAATGCATGATCAACTACCTAAATGTAGAAGCCTGTGTCTTACCATAATCGTTCATTATCCTCAGTTACTGTTTCTGTGAAATTAAAAGTAAACATGTTTTACCTTAGAAGATGAATTATACCCTAGACGAATTGCAGTGGCAGTGTCTGATAAAAGTGGTAATAAAAAGCACTGTTGCCGATAAATACTCAACCAATCCCGCAGAATTATCTAGAGAAAGTAATGAGAGGACCGAAAAGTCGTGTAATATTATAATTTTTAATACAAAAAAATCATCCTCTGAAGAGTTTTCAGAAAGAATCAATCACGATAAAGAGCTCTTGGAGGATCTCCTAGTTGGAATGGATCAGGGTAACTTTTCAGACAATCATGTTAGCAGAATTGGTAGGAAGGAAAGAAATTCTCTACGTCGGTTAAAATTTATATTAAAGGATCGTATAAAGATTCTTTTTAATAAAAGATGCAAGGCAATATTAGAATTGGTGCGGACCAAACCAAAGTTAAACGAGATTTACGCAGAGAGGCAGTGCAATTATTGAATTCCAAAAATATTAATGCTTGTAATGATTACTCAATTCGCTACATAAATGAAGTGCCCTCAGTTGTAAAAAAGAAAATTGTTAATCGCCCTAATAGCTCAATAAACTGAATATTCGCCCATTATCAATTTCAATGTCGGAGATATAAAAACAAAATTACAGGAATTTAAAAATAATGGTAACTGCTGTGTTTACAATGTTATAATCATCATAGAGAGTTGGTCCAATGATGAGACATCGGATGGTTAATTAAATTTAAATTTGTTCAATATATTTCGATTAGATAGAAGTCCACTAACAAGTGACAAAAAGAATAGAGGTGGTGTGGTGTATTGACGGCTGTTAGTAAGAGATTCAATTCTACGAAAATTAATTGTAGTATCGTGAATGTCAAACATTTATCTGTTGCCATATCAATACCGAGAATCAGGCTGCTTATAGTAGCCACTTACATACCTCCTAATTCAAGTCTGAATATTTATAAGAATCACTGTAGTGCAATTAAAGAAATAAGCAACAAATTTGTGGAGTGAAACCTGCTACTAACTGGAAATTATAATCTGCTTGGCATTGAATGCTGTGCCAATACTGTGGACGGGAGCAATTCATCTAATCACATTCAAGACTGTGCGCCGTTATTAGCGGAAGAGTGTGCATATTTTAACTACAAACAAATTAATAAATTTCCCAATAGTAGGGGAGTATTTCTTGATTTAAAATTGAGTGATGAATTGACTGATGATGATTTATGTTGAATATAAAAATCCTAGTGACAGCTTGTTTCCAAATGCTACACATCATAATTCATACTGCATTGTTTTTCCTGCACATAACAACGATGATAGTAACCTTAATGTTAATGAAATTGGATTTGGATTTCGAAAGTACTGTTAATCAGTTTTATACTATTACATATTTACGAACTAATAAATATATCTACTAATACGAACGAAGTTCTAACCATTTCTGGTGAAATGGATTAAAACTTCTCACTATACACTGTGGTTTAATAAGGATTTAAAAATGATGCAAAAATTGTAAAAATAAAGAGGTTAGTGAAGAAGGTGACAGCGACTTTGACAGCAGTTACAGTACGATTTCCACAATTAAGAGCGCGAAATTTAAAACAAAACAAAATGCAACTCAAATTAAATCTAGCGCTAAAATACATTCCAAATAGGAATCAAAAGAAATGACGAATAGACGAAGCGGCAAATTTGAACTGAAAAATAACAATAATTAAACAATACAAGAAGAAAATGAGAAATTAATTGAAATTATTCAAGAGTTACGTAATGATATATGGGATTTTTAAAATGATATAAAAGAAAGGAAGGAGTCAATTGACTTAATGAAAAATATAAAGAAGAAAAGGAAAAAAATGCCAAATTAACAGAAGTAATTGATCAAATCAGAAAAAAACGAAAATAATGTAAGAAGAAATTAATAAATTGAAACAAGCTGAAGAAGAAATAAATTATGAAAAATTGGAAAAAAAAGTAATAATATCTGGAATTATCTCTAGAAAAGAGGAAGATAATGCAAAGGAGAAGGTAATGAAACTTATAAATTATGTAACACAAAATATTAATCATGATGACATAAAGGGAATTCAAACAATAGAAACAAGAAGTCAACCAATAGTTAGAATAAAATTCCTGATAAAAAAAGAAGATGAAATTTATTAAAGCCAAACAATCTAAGGGAGAAAATAAGTCTTAAAAAACTGGCATAAAGCTCAATAATGAGAAACTCATCTATATCAATGAAGAATTAACCCCCAACGTTCATCGACTTTTCACAAAACCATTGATGCTTAAAACAAAGAACTATAAATACATTTGGCATAAATATGGCAACATTTATATATGGAAAGAAGAGGGACAACAAACGATTAGAATAAAAAATGAAATAGAATTAAGTGAGCTCATGAATAAATAAACATTGAAACATTTAAAAATTAAATCAGCATATACACTAACAGAATTATAGAAAAAAACACAAATAATGGACAATACAAAAACAATACAAGTCAATATTAGGAACATAAGAAACAAATTTGATGAAATCGTAAACTTCACAAAAATTCAGAAACCACATATATTATCATTAACAGAAACTTTGAACAATGATACGGAAACTAAATATTTTAATCTGCCAGTCATACATAACTGTAGAAGTACGCGAGGAGGAGTAT
>WYDF02000007.1:324411-344902 GCA_009867245.2 Adranes taylori
TTCTTTATATTGGGGGGAGGGGGCCCATCCGATGAATTTGCCACGGGCCTCGAACGGTATAGTTACGCCACTGATACTGAAGATCATTACATTTTCGATAATAAAATATTTAATATTGGTAGGTGTTTGGGATGTTTCTTTAAATCCTTATTATGAAACTAAACATAAAGATAAATTACGTTAGTATAACTACAAGCCCTCAGCGTTTTATGTTTAGAAAAGCGACAGTCGACAAATCGCATTTTATCACGAACTCTTTTCTCTTTCAGCTTTACTAAGCGTTAACAAGCAAACTTTTACATTGATTCTAACCATCAATATAAAATCATTAACACATTTCATTCCACTCTCCAGTTTTACTATTCGTAATACTTCGCTTGTTAAAAGTTGTTCTTTACGGCCAAAACAGTTGTTTAGTTACATCACATTTGAAGTTTATTATACAGAATGTTTTTTTATTTAATACTTCTAACTTAACTTTACTATTCTAAGAAAGGAGATCCACATAAAATAAATATTTCTACTGTCTATGAATATTTCTACATGTCACCTTTTCAGGAACACATTTTTTTAGAAAAGCTTTGGAATATTAATGAAAGTCGTTAAAAATCTAGACTGGATTCAATTTTTTTTCATTAAACAATTATAAACAAATAGAACAATATTCTATCACATTTCTTCACAAACATGTAATTGATTTACTTGGGTTTTTTAAATGCGTTTGCAAATAGAAATTGCAGAAACGTTCAAAAGCAATAGGACATCCTTTAGAAATTGCTTATCACTATTCCAACAATGTCGAGTGCACCTACCTGTAGGTGTAAATTTATATGTGAAACAAGCCTAATATTATACGAGAAATTAAATACAACATTTTAAAACAAATGATTAACGCGTAATACACCAGTCGCCCTTTGGGATGAATCGCGCATTAGAAAAATAAGAAGATTTTCATATTTTCACTTTTTACCTGAATTGGAATTTAATGCAATTTGGCAATTAATCAAGATATGTCCTATTTTAGAAGTTTAATACAGAAATTTCTAAATAGAGCTTTTATTTAAAACTAGCTCGATATCAGGATTCCATTTAGTCCAAATCCTTGAAACATTGAGTTTGGGGTAGATTATTTATTTTTATTAGATTATAAAAAACGAATAATTCCAAACATTTGTTTTAATACTTCCAATGATATAGCATTTCAATATAAAACTACATTTGTATTTCTTGTATAAATAAACATCGCCGACAGATGTCTTGCTTCGTTTTCTTTGCGACTCCTCCTCGTACATTATATTGCAAAATACAAGAAAACAAAATCAGCTGCGTTAAAAAATTCGCATGATATTTTAAAGTCCATGAAATAACTCGAATTGAACTACTATTGAAAACATGCCCAATCTCGGGATTCTATTTAGTAAAAATCTTCGAAACATTCAATTTGATGTAGATTTTTTATTGTTATTAGATTATTAAAAACTAATAATTCACATTTTCTTTTTAATATGTCAAACACTTTTAATGAACTACATTTGTGTTGCTTGTTTAAATAAAAATCGCCGACTGATTTCTTGCTTTTTTTCTTCGTTTTAACAACTCCTCGTATACTAGGAAAATATTAAATAAAACATATCCGGCCGCATTCAAAAATTTGAATGAGATTTTAATGTCCATAAAATAACATCGAATTGAACCTCTATTTAAAACTTGCCCGATCTTCGGATTCCATTTAGTCCAAATCTTTGATACATTGAAGTTGAGGTAGATTATTTATTGCTATTAGATTATTAAAAACTAGTAATTCACAACATTTTTTAAATATGCGAAACACTTCGAATCATATATTTTAATATAAAATTACGTTTGTTTTGCTTGCTTAAATATCGCCGTCAGATTTCATGTTTTCTCTTTTCGGTTAACCTCCTCGTATAATATGCTGAAAAATAAAAAAGAAAAACAAAACCGGCCTCTTTCAATTATTTTAATGAAATTTATTGAAGTCCCTAAAATAACATCAAAACTACTTCTACATAAAACTTGCCCGATCGCAGGATTCCATTTAGTCCAAATTTTTGAAACTTTAAATTTGAGGTAGATTTTTTTTGTTTTGATTATTAAAAACTAATACTTCACAACATTTTTTTACATATATGAAACACTTCTAACGATATATTTTAATATAAAACTACACTTGTATTCCTTATTTAAACAAACATCGCCGACAGATTTCTTGTTTTGTTTTTCTCGTCTTTTCGACTACTCCTCGTACATTATATTGTCAAATAAAAGAATACTAACCGGGCGCATTCAAAAATTCGAATGAGATTTTAAAGTCCATGAATTCGATGAAATAACATCGAATTGAGCTTTTATTTAAAACTTAACCAATCTCAGGATTCCATATAGTCCAAATCTTTGAAATATTAAATTTGAGGTAGATTATTTTTTTTTTTAGATTATTAAAAAGTAATACTTCACAACATTTCTTAAATATATGACACACTTCTAATGCTAACTATATAATAAAAATCGAACTCCGTTTTGTCGTTGACGCCATTTTCCGGACAAACCGTTAGAGCTACAGTGACCTAATGCACACCATGTATTGGTTATAACATGATGATGGTTTATAGGTATAGAACTCCGGGCAAACGAGAAGACGGGAACAACGGGAATACGAGAACACATATTCAGACCATATTCAGGCAGTATTTAGAACATATATTCGTCATAACACGGAAATGGTTTTTGAACATGGTAATGCTGAAATGCGGAAATACGGGAATACGGGAACATAAGAACACATACTCAGACCATATTTAGACGGGAATGTGGCAACACGGGACAAAGTCGCTGCAATGAAACCAAACTGCTGGCCGTGGCAGATTAGACAATGCCACTGCTCGCGGCGTAGCCGCGGTCGCAGGCAGCAGAAATTAGGCCATTTCGCTAGCCACGGCCGCAGGGCACGGTAGTGCGGACAGCAGACCTAAGGCCGCGGCAATTAGACGCTGCCGCTGGACGCGGCAAAATCGTTGCAATGAAACAATACCGCTAGCAATTAGAAAATGTTGCGGCAATTAGACCATGGCAATTAGAATCGCTGCTCATGGCGAAGCGCCGACCACAGACCGCGGCAATTATGGGAATTTATGGGAGATTATTATTGTTATTAGATTATTAAAAACTAATAATTCACATTTTCTTTTTAATATGTGTATCACTTTTATTAAACTACATGTGTGTTGCTGGTTGAAACAAAAATCGCCGACATATTTCTTATTTTTTTTTCTTCTGTTCAACTCCTCCTCGTACATTATACTGGAAAATAAAAGAAAATAAAATCGGCCACTTTCAGAGATTTTGATGTCCATAAAATAACATCGAAATGAGCTTCCTCTTAAAACTTGCCCGAGCTCAGGATTGCATTTAGTCCAAATGTTTGAAACAATAAATTTGAGGTAGAATATTTTTTTAATTTTTAAAATATTATTAACTACACATTCATATCATGTTTTAAACATGTGAAATACTTCTAATGATATATTTTATTATAAAACTACACTTATTTAAACAAAGATCGTTTTTCTTTTTCTTCTTTTTTTTTACTACTCCTTGTACATTATACTGGAAAATAATAGAAATCAACATTCAAAAATTCGAATGAGATTTTGATGTCCATAAAAAAACATCGAATTGAACCTCTATTTAAAACTAGCTCGACCTCAGGATTCCATTTAATCCAAATCTTTAAGACATTAAATTTGAGGTTGATTATTTATTTTTATAAAATTATTGAAAACTAGTAATCACAGCGCTTTTTTCCCCATATGTGAAACACTTTTCAAGTGATACGTTTTAATATAAAACCACATTTGCGGTGCTTGTTTAAACAAACATCCCTGTTAGATTTCATGTTTTCTCTATTCGACTACGCCTCGTACATTATACTGGAAAATCAAAGAAAACAAAAGAGCGGCCGCACCGAAAAAATCGAATGAGATTTTGATATCCATAAAATAACATCGAATTGTTTGTTAAGCAATCGACAATAATTAATCAAAATCCACTAAACTAGTCTCTTAAGAACCGGAAATCCTGACAAAACTAAAGCAGACGTCAGCATATTATCACATCATACACACACGGCGCAGAAAAAGGATTTGTAAGAAAAATATGTATAGTCCCATTTTTACGTACGTTTCATCCCCTTTTCTTTTTTAGGTCCAGTGACGTGGTAATGTTACTATAGTAAATTTAATTGAGGAATTTATTTTCAAAAAGGATATTATTTTTGTTACTACTGTATTTATTATATACGTATTTAGTATTATATTAACTCACGATTGTTTTGTTTATTATGTACGTAATTTTTCAATATGTGGTCCTTTATTTGATTTAAATATTTAAATCATTTTCTTTCTTTAAATTCTTCATTAATAAGAATTTTATATATAAAGGTGGCAAAAGAACGTTCTGGGCTTTGATTAATCTCCCAGCGGACAGGTGAGACCTTGAGTTCACGCAGTACATAAATATTGCTTTATGAAAGAAATTATGGCACCGCGCTTCTATCTACCCTTTACAAATATCAAAACGCAAATTTTGATAAAAAGTTTCAAAAATGTATCAAATAGTTTTTCTGAAAAAAATATCCTGACGCTTATGTAACAATTTATAAAAAAAATTTAATTGCATTTTCATTTATTTTTTAGCAATTTTGTGCATACTTTAGTGTCATTTGTTTATAATTACATTTCTTTAATGTCCTACTACAAAGTTTAGTAGATTTCCTCTCTTCTAAGTAAAATTATGTATAAAATACAAATTCCAAATTTCTGGGAATCCCCCTTAACTTGTGTATAATATTTAATGATTCCCCTAACATCACAAATGCATTTCTGCATACATATGTGATTCCGTTATTTCTATCTCTTGTTAGGGAATTGGTTTCCCGTAAGTGTTCATAAGTTATAATAAGTGTTCTTCAAATTCCTTTGGATTATCGAAGGTAAATTGTATAATGTGGTATATACGTAAATATAAACAATATTTACATATTTTTTCTTTTTTGTAGCTTTATATTATTTCAATATGTGTTCATGTGAACAAGACGTGAAGATGTTAGAAGGTTTTCTTGATGAAATAGGTATTGATCTGAAAGTGATAATGATTGTATTGCCACAAAATATCCACAAAATGCCGGACTGATTAGAAAATTCATAGAATTTAACCTGTTCCACCGCACCACTCTTCAACTTTTCACATCCTACCTCTGCAACCGCTCCACACGTATCAAAGTAGTAGGCGAGTTATTTAGAGAAATCTATCCTCTATCCGGGTTTACACAAGACTCCGTGCTCGCTCCACTACTCTACATTGCATATTGTTATGTTATGCCTCAACCTCAAACTCAGGATTGTCACAGTGCTCTCTAAGCTGATGACACAGCCTTCTGGGCATGCGGGTCCCAAACAAAAAAAAACTTAGCCCCAACATCCAAAACTGTGTTGACACGTTTTCTGACTGGGCCAAGAAATGGCGAATAATGCTAAATCCCACTAAAACCCAAGCTATTTTGATCCAGCACCCCAACTATACAAGAAATAAACATCAGGACTGTTCTATATTCTGAAAAACCCATTCCACTACGCATAACATTCAGCAGAACCATCAGCTGGAAAAATTACTTAAACTCCACTTTAGCCAGAGTTAAAAACAAGCTAATCTAATTTCAAGTCTCAGATGACGACCAGAAGGCTGTGACTCCAAAACACTCCATCATACCTACAAAACATATATAATACCAATTATTATCGACTACAGAGCAATTATGTACTCTTCCGCCACAAACAATGAAATTCATAGGCTAACAACTTGTGAGCGCGCGATTCTCATGAAAATTCACAAACTTTACTATAAGTTTCCAAGCGCCAATCTATATGAACACTGCGTGGCCACTCTTTTCAGTGACAAATTTAAAAGACTTCAATCTACATATTGTCGCTCACGAGAAAACAACTCAATAGCCTGCGACACTCTGAGGTCCACTTAGAAAGTTCAAAAGTGGCGTCGTAAACCACCAAGAAGACCTTTCCCTCACCCACCACCCGGAAGTATTCTATCAATGCCAGAGCCTTCAGAAGATCTCCAGGAAATCCTCGAAGCAATACCACTATCCTTTCGTTAAGGGCATTGACTTGAAAAATATATAGAAAGACAAAAAAAACAAAAAACGTAGAAACTTATAAACAAAACATAAAAACGAAACAAGAATATCTCCTGCTGCACAATAAGACCCATAAGGCAAGATAATATCGCTTGCACTCCGATGCAAGCAGGATAACATCTAAGGTCAACAGACAATTACTTGCGCTGCCGAGCAAGTATTACTAGAAGATTCATAAGATCAATCTAGGAAGTTAGGTAACCTTATGTAACCAAATTTCCTAATCTGTTGACCATGCTATAACCAAGATTTTTCTACAGGTTTCCCTTGGCTGTAAAGCGAATGTTATAGCATATCTTTTCAAAAACTATTAGGTTACCAATACTATCTGTAATTTACCAACTCACTACCAGTTCCAAGCTGAAGAGGATGACAAATCCTAAAGACCCCTTGAATAATATCTCCAATCTTCACAAATCCATCGGGGAGTGACGTTTTAGTGCGGTAGAAATCCCACATTTTTGGATGCACGGGCATTCTTCGCCTTTTGAAGGTTTCTGAACTTCCTACGTAAAAAAAAGTACGTTTAACCACCAGTGGCTTTATCTGCACTAAGTTATTGAGAATCGTGATAGCAGTGATGTCATTCTAGGATGACTCACAATAAGTTGAATTTCGATTTAAATGAAGTCACATATTTGATTGATACATGTTTTATTTATTCACTCACACTTTAAGTCATATGAGGCATGTACAAGTTAACCCTTTACCGCAGCATATGCCATAAATGGCACAAAGCAAAATAATATTTTATTTAATGTTTGAGCTCAATTTTTGTCTTAATTGCTGAGCTGCCTATATCTGGCACATGCAAATACTGCGTGAAATATATGTGGAATTGCTCTGACGTTCGAACAGCCAATTACATGCGGTTTTGAGTTTATTCTTCTCGAATTCCAAGCCACGTGCTTTCACGCCCTGAAAACGATGTTTTCGGCGAAAACAGGTTTAATTTATTCTATAATGATATTAGATATCTAGTCAGGTAAGGACTATACATTACGTTTACGGAAAGTCTCTAAAAAATTGAAAAAGGGATTCTCCTATATGTGGTACACTATGAAGTTATAGACTAGCATACGATACATTGGGATTTTTTGCAGATTCGATACCAGACTATTTTATGGTAAAATGATTGCTGTCTGAATACCAGATAGTATTGCCAGTGAAGAATCAGATTTGACCGGTGAAGATGTCATAAAGCTGACGATACTAGCTCCACGTTAAGGAGCGTGAAAATTTGTGAAACGATGCTGAGAAAACTGTGATTCCAGCTTTCCTCCGATTCCTCAGATGATGATATCCCTTTGGCTGAAATGCAAAGACGCAGGACGAAGATATATTATAATTGGGTAGAAGGTAAGCTGAAGAAATCTGACAATGATACAAGATTTACTGGGTCTGAAGATTTTCCTTCCTCAACCTCCAGTCCAATTTTTCAAGATTCTCTTTCCCAATAGTCTGATACAACATATTCCTGAACAGACAATTTTATACTCATTGCAACAACGTCCGAACAAACCGGCTGGCAGAAAAAGTTACGAAACTGAACAATTCATAGGAATTATAATTTACGTGTCTATAATTCAAATTCCTTCTGCAAGACATTATTAGTGTGCCAACATTGGTCATCGAACAGTGAGCGATAGGATGAGCTGTAACTGATTCGAAGCAATAATAAATGTCTTTTTGCACTCAATAACAATGATGACTTGATTGAAAAAAATCAGCCTGGATTTTACAGATTATTCAACATCAGTTCCATTCTAAACCAGATCAGAGAACAACTACCAATGGTTGCCAGGGAAGAATTTCTTGTTGTGGCTGAACAGATTATAACAACAAAGCCGCGAAACCAACTAAAGCAATATAACCCAAAAGACCAAATAAGTGGGGTTTCAAAACTTTGTTTTGAGTAGTATTTCGGGGTTCAGCTATGATTTTGATCTGTTTGCTGGTCCCCAAAACAATACTGGCACCAAATCTTACTATGAGCAGCAACATGGTTGTCAAATTAGCACATTTGATACTAAAACATCAACATTACAAATTGTTTTTTTGACAATTGGTTCACCAGCTCTTATGGTATATTGCTAACGAGGCTCATATGATATATTGGACTAACGAGTCCACAAGCCCCCCCCCACCCCTCCGCGGTTCCCATATGGACCTCCATGTATGGAAATGACCCAAAAGAAGGAAAACGAAAATTTATTAAACAAGCAAGTGCCCATAAAATGATACTTTGCCCTACCTAATCTACAACAACTACATAGGAAACGTAGATCTTCTTGATTGGTTGTTACAGATTTTACCTCATAAAAATCATGTCCCATAAATATTATTTGCGAATATTTTTTCATTTTGCTGAGACATTTGATATGCCTCTTTTGGATACTAAACGGGCAATCGCAGATGCTCTATGCAAAGCAGGAAAACAAGCTATACAAACAAAAGTGGGAAGACCGTCAAGTAGTTGCCTTCAACAGATGTACGAAAACAAACAAAAAAGGGACCTACTACAAAAATACCCCACGTAAACATCCGCAAAGATGGGTTTAACCATTTTCCATATGGAATGAAAGAAATAGGTCAAGATGCAAATATGCAGGTTGTACAAGGAAAACATATATAATTTGCACAAAGTGCATAGTACCGTTGTGTCTCAATAAAGAAGGAAACTGTTTTTTGCAATTTCATACCAATTAAAGTTTATTGTATCCTGAAATTACTGAAATAGTTTTACTCTAATTATACATACTTGCCCTGATAATTGTGACAAATTAGTAGTGTTATATTTTGTTGTTGCATGATGCTGCATGTTTAGCAGCAGCTTAATTTTTTTCAATAATTATTCATGAAAGTTTTTATCTAACAAATTTTTTGCCAAAATTTATGCGAAAAGGGTTAATAGATTGTTTAAGTTGGGGTTTAAGTTATGGTGTCAGCTATTTCAGAATAGAAATTTTTAAGATGAGACCAATGAAATTTGAAAATGCTACGCCCTTGAATTTCCCATTTTCACATTTCTCCATCTTTCAAATGTGGTGGATGATAGGAGCCGAGATAGGGAAGTTAGTTCAAGTGTCTGCGCTTGTATGAAATATACTATAAAAACACCCCTTGCTGTTATATCGAATATAGTTGCGCTACTACCAACCATCCTAATGGGATTAGCCTAATTCGACAAAAGCTTGGGCCGTATTGTATAAATCTTCTAGTGAATATAGCAATCAAATAGGGTTACACACTCATTTATTTTTTAACTCATTTATTTAGGAATTTATTTTGATGATAATTACATAATTTTTCAACTTGTGAAAAATCTTCTAATTTTTTTTTTATACGGGCATTATCTGGCATAATGAAACATTGAGAGTGTCGTTATGTGCCTGTGATATTAAACACAATTTTCCCAATGATAAAAATCCAATATTCTTAAGTCAATTCAGAATTTATTATTAATATATAAACAAAATTAAAAAAAATTTATATACATATTAGCGGTGTTTTTACGGTTAGTGTCGTTTTCCGCAACCCACTTTCCATCTTCCTCCGTCCTCCCAGTCCACTTCTTCTAATTGTCCTTCCTACATGAATTGGTGTATCTTTCTTCTAAAACTAAATGCGCTAACCTTCCTCACGCCATTTTCTTTTCGATTATTTGTTTAAGACTGACAACATCGGCCTGCTCTGAGCCCGCTCTGATATTCTGGTTCTTCGTAATGTACTTCAATCCTTCCTGTTAGGATCCGTGCATACAAGCTGCTCACTACTGGTTACGATTATGCGCCGGTAATTGTCAGATGAATTGGTACGCCTGGAGCTCGACTGTTTTTCATGTTTTGGATCGCTCTCTTGATCTCCTCCACTGATATTGTTCTAACTTGAGTTTTCATCTCATTTCCATATTCTATTGTATATTCAGTGAGTAGTTCTTGATATTGCTTTACCAATTTATCCATATCAACTACGTTAAATGTTAGCATTTCATTTTAGATTTTTCGACATTCCCTTGATCGCAAACTTCCTATTAAATTGTTTATCTGCCCGCATTTAGTTTCCCAAACTGCGTTATTTGCTCTTGTTGCTGTTGCTTTAACATCTTTATTTCTAGTGGCATATCTTTGTAGATCGGTTGGATCTCTCGTCGTCAACCATCGTTTCTTTTCTTCAACTAGGAACACGAATTCTTTGGTTCACTAAATATTATGAGTTATTGCTTTGGTTTTAGCCTTATAGCCCAGTGTTTCCATGGCTGCCTGATGAATTTATGTTTCCAGGTGTTTATAATCTACGATTACTCCCCTGTTTTCCATGAGGCTCATCTTCTGTACCAGTCTAAGCTTATATAGGAACACCGTCATTTTAGAAGCTCTCTATGTTATATCGCTGCTACTCGCTGTCTTCTTTCATAGAGTTTTCTGTAATTGTCAATTTTCGCTGTCTCTTTGGGTATTTAAAATATATCATAGCCCTGACCATAAAGTGATTTGACCCCTAGTCAGCGCTCCTTTGAAGTCGGGTATCGTACACCAAAGATCTTCTTGTGATTAAAAAAGTTGTTTGATATTTTCAGAGAGAACTAGTCTTAATAAGTATATTATCATTGTTGTTCACTATTTGTTCACTAAATACCCACTCTGGTATTTAAATTACCCATAAAGATGATCTGATTACTATTCTAAATTTTAATTAATCAAAAACATCGTAGACTATTTTGCCACTCCTACTTAATATACTGCAAGTCCGAACGTTTACTAGATACTAAATAGAACAAAGATTGATGTAGTTGGTATTGATCATCGTATCTTATAGAAGTATATGATAATAATAAATATAAATTAAATTAAATAATTAATAAATTGATTAAACGCATAGCTGTCACTGTACGACATTTAGTGTTTCGCCGTCCTTAATATTAATATAGTAAACGTTACGTGTACGCAAAAATTGAAATGATTTTTTTTTTGAGTCACTAGTAAAGGCATATAAGCATATTTGCAATCAAAAGGTGGTAACCTATGTAATAAAATTCTCTCCCTAATGAGTTACTGTACAAAAGACATAACCACTTATAGCTACGCCCCATTTGATTCATTATAAGTTGAATGTGCTTTGAATTAATATTTGTACAAAAATAAAATAAAATACACTGATGTAATAATAAATATATTAAATGAGTAAAAATCTTAAATAATATTAAGAAATTTACTCAGAAAAATACAATATATTATTTTAAACTGTTAAGGTAAAATAAATTATACATTCTGAACAACGGAGAGCGGTTTCTCGTTAAAATCTAAAAACAAAAGCCTTATAAGAATTATATGAACAAAGGAACTTAATTTTTGTTTTAAATAACCTGTTATTGTTGTGTTGTCTTGGCGACATTATTTTATTATAAAAGAAAATCGTATTTTTTTACGACCTGTGCGCGCGATTTTCCACGCATTACTGACGATCAAAAGAATGTAAGAAAATAAGCTCTTGCTTCGCTCATAACTATTAAATAAAACGGCTCAACATAATGTATACCATAATTTGAATTAATATACCCAATACTCAAACTAAACACAGGATTATACGAAATAAACAATTGTTTATCGTTTTATTGCAAATGATTTCTTTTAATGTATTTTTATAATTGGTTATATTTTCTGATGTTGACTTTTCAATTTCAAACTCAATCTATTAACTCGTTAATTTTCATATTTACTACATTCATATGAAATCCTCATGGAGTTCTAGTGTCTAGGAATATAATAACTCTGCTGAGGATCCTCTAAGAAACATACAGAAAGGTAAATAAATCTAAAATTTAAGAATTGTCGTAATTTGGATTCGAGAAAATCAGGCCAACTTGTTTAACTCAAGTACGGCACGAGATCAATTTTGAAACATTTTGTGACTTTGGAGTTTTGATGATGATGAGAAATAAAAACAATGTACTATTCTTTAAAGCTTTTAACCCACTCTCATTTAGACATCCCCATATTTCAATCGCAACCTGTCAGGTCCTGGTGCACTTTTTTTCATGCTCAATATTTCTTCCATCGCTTCTTCCATTCATATTTCCTCCGAATTCCCTTCCTCAACACTATTCACATATCCACCATTTGCCATTCTATTTGTTGCCTCATTCAATTCATCATTCGGTTCTCTCTTACATTTATCCTCCCATTTACTCAGTTGTATCAAACATTTATGTCTTCCTAACCATATGATAACCCTTTCGACACGTCTATCCCACTCTGTAAATCATTTCTCTCTCGTACCTCTCATTCTTCTCCTTATATCTCATATTCTCCATTCATTTTTTGATTAAATTCATTCCAATACCTTTTCTCATTTTCTTTTGTATTTGGCTTACCCTCTTTTTCTTCCTTATCCATCTCTCATCTACTTTATATGAGCTACTTGTATTTCTCTTTACTTTCTCTATCCTACTTTTTTCCATCTCATCCTATCTTATATACAATCGTTCTTATTTTTTCTCTTTCATTCCAAATATACCCATCGTATCTTCTTTCCCCATGATCACTTTCCGTTATTTCACCATAAATCCCATTTTCAAATTTCCACTCCGATTCTATTGGAAAGTGATCCGATTCCATTCTCCATTCTCTTACCCTTACATATTCTGAGTATACTCTTGTTCATAATAACAAAATCTATCACTGATCCACGCCCAAGCCCCTTAAACGCTACTCCCCCTCCCAATCTCCATTTATACATCCGTTCGCCAAAGCCTTTTCCATCCATTCTAACAACCTATTTACTTCTACATTTCTTATTTTATCTTTCGACTTGCTTTCCATATATTCCTCAACGACAATATACACGCTTCCGTTCTCTCCAATCCTCTAATTCCAGTCTCCATTATCTTTAGTAACTCTATATTTTTATCGATAGTAACCCATCAATTCCATCCAATCGTTATTCAAATATACGGTCATAAATATCCATTTTTTACATTCCATTCTTCCACACGCTCCTTCTTATTGCCATTCATTTCCTTGTATCTCATCCATTCCTATTCTCACATTCCTACTCTCATTTCGCATGCTTTTGTTTTGCCCCTTGCAATGAGAAATTCCAAATTAAATTACTAAAGTAGAGAAAACAATATACTATAAAAACACCTCTTGGTGTTATATCGAATGTTGTTGCACTACTACTACTAACCGTCCTAATGGGATTAACCAAATTCGAAAAAAGTTTGTGCCTTATGGTATAAATCCTATAGTACATGTCAGACTATAATGGATACGTGAGTGTTTGGATTTATATGGTATTCATATATGCAGGGCGCATATTCTCTTAGTACCAATTAGCCATTGAACAAGACTGACATTGAGCTAGAGTACTAGATAGAGTGCCAGTAAGCAATTTGTAACATTCTGAGTTCGGGCTCCTTTTCATTAACACTTAATCCTTATGGAATAAAATACTGTTCTTTATGTGATAGTCAATCGTGCTATACTTCTCGGACTTATCGTATACACAGCTTAAACTACCAAAAAAATTTAGAACTTCCAGAGAGAGAGAGAGAGAACGAAGTTTACTTGGCTTCTTTGGAGCGATTAAGTTAACTTGGTCTTAACAATAATACATCCATATCGTCGCACTATCCAAAAACAGGTCAAATCGTAAACACTCCATCACGACGATGAAGTTGACACTAGTAATGATAAAAAAAGACCTCATATTATAGGTTATAATATGTCAAAAGGTAACACCATGGACCATATGACGAGTGTTAAAAGAGCACTGACGAATAACCGTCGTTACTCATTTTTATGATAACCGATGTAACCGAATTGAAACCGATTTTAAACCTGTTTAACTGAATTTTTATGATGATTAAACATAAACAAATGTACCATGAATTCCCACATACTTTGGAAGTCGGAATTAAACCCAAGTCGGCGAAAAATCGGTCATTGCTGAAACTCCTACAGTTTACCAAATGTGTCTCATAATGTTGAAGACGATATTTTTCTTAGAATAAAAAAAACGGCATATGTAAATGTACCATTAAATTCCATCTCTGAGTTAATAGAATTCAGGCACATGGGTTTGCTGGATGTTAAAAACGCATTTAATACTGCTGGGTGGAGAAGCATAAAGAAAGCGCTCGAAGGAAAACAAACACCACCGTATCTATGCGCGATTCTTTTTAACAGTTGCACCAATAAAATTGTTGCCTCTAGAGAACGAACGTCCAAAGTCATTGGAAAAATGACAAAGAGTATGGGTGAGTTCTTTTAAGGGCAGATGGATATATCGGCTGGTATCCAATTTCCAAGCGAGGTGTGAATCCAAACGCGGTGCTAACGAGGCATGGCAGTTTTGGAGAATATCCCTTTCGCAGTGGTCAAATTGCATCCGATTTCTGTGAGTATTATAGCGGTGGCTACAAAGACAGTGTAGAACACACAATATTTAACTATGAGCCTTGGAACGCCGAAAGACAAACCTTGGAACGTCGTCTAGGTACTGACTTCTCCTGACTTCTCCGCACGAATTTTTATAATAAGTTTCAACAATTTTGACGCGTTGTTGAATGGTGTAGCACTCCATGGTAAAAGGGCGACTATGATAGAACACAAACGTCAAAGAATAACAGCGTTGCCATCTGAAACGACAGAGCAATAAATTGTCAAAGTTCGGACATAATTATTGAAAAACCATGTATGATCATATTTATAAAAATATTGAATTTATTTTGTTGTTTGAAAAATATATTTATGTATAATCCCGAACTTAAATATGAAGATACACATTTAAACGTTTATGTTTTCTTTTCTAATGCTAATCAGCGAATATTATGTTTTTCTGTGCTCTTTGTTTTAGTAGGTGTTTACAGGCGAACACATTTGTCACAAATGACAACAAAGTTCTCTCTATGTTCTATGATCTATTATTAGCATTTACGACGCAATAGAAATCAGTTAACATAGTTTTGTAATAGTACTTAAAACATCATATTCTGCGCGAATTTTATGGGATAATAAAATTTTGAGTTTTGGTAATTTCAACGTTAAAGCAATTAACTTTAATACGATATGTCTTAATTAATCAGGTACCAAGTATCCCACGATTATAAAGATTAACGTGATTGATTACATAGTGTCAAAAATATACGTACATGTATATTTATGTGAGAGAAAACCGTGTATTGCTAAAAATATTATATTCATATGTTCACATTAATTAATGTATTATATCAATTGGTTATTTCATCATAAGTATGCAATATCCAATTAATATAATACGTTAATTAATGTGAACATATGAATGTAATATTTTGCAATACATGATTTTCTCTCTCGTAAAAATTACAATAGGTAATTCAAAAGAACGGCTTTTAATATCCCAGGAGAGGATGCAAACAATATTGCTACGTTCCCATTGTAGATTCAAAATGGACTGAATACTTGTGTGGGGTTGGAAACATTCTTGGGAACGAGTTTTCAATTTGTTTTGAATTCAAGGTCAATCGTAGCTAAATTCCATGGCAACACAATTTGTTTTGAATTCAAGGTCAATCGTATCCGAATTACATGGCAACACAATTTGTTTGAATTCAAGGTCAATCGTATCAAAATTACATGGCAACACAATTTGTATTGAATTCAAGGTCAATCGTATCCAAATTAGATGGCAAAACAAATCCGTTTGAATTCAAGGACAATCGTATCCAAATTACATGGTAACACAATTTGTTTTGAATTCAAGGTCAACCGTATCCAAATTACATGGCAACACCATTTATTTTGAATTCAAGGTCAATAATAATAATAATAACATGGCAATACATTTTGTTTTGAATTCAAGGTCAATTGTATCCAAATTACATGGCAACACAATTTATTTTGTATTCAAGGACAATCGTATCCAAATTACATGGCAACACAATTTGTTTTGAATTCAAGGTCAATCGTATCCAAATTACATGGCAACACAATTTATTTTGAATTCAATGTCAATCGTATCCAAATTACATGGAAACACAATTTATTTTGAATTCAAGGTCAATTGTATCCAAATTACATGGCAACACAATTTGTTTTGAATTCAAGGTCAATCGTAGCTAAATTACATGGCAACACAATTTGTTTTGAATTCACGGTCAATCAATTTTGTTGAATTTTGTTGAATTCAGATTAGATGGCAACACAATTCGTATCCAAATTACATGGCAACACAATTTATTTTGAATTCAAGGACAAAAGTATCCAAATTACATGGTAACACAATTTATTTTGAATTCAAGGTCAATTGTATCCAAATTACATGGCAACACAATTTGTTTTGAATTCACGGTCAATCGTATCCGAATTACATGGCAACACAATTTGTTTTGAATTCAAGGTCATTCAATTTTGTTGAATTTTGTTGAATTCAGATTAGATGGCAACACAATTCGTATCCAAATTCGTATCCAAATTACATGGCAACACAATTTATTTTGAATTCAAGGGTAAAAGTATCCAAATTACATGGTAACACAATTTGTTTTGAATTCAAGGTCAATCGTATCCAAGTTGCATGGCAACACAAGTTATTTTAATATCAAGGTCATCCGTATCCTAATTACATGGTAACACAATTTGTTTTGAATTCAAGGTCAATCGTATCCAAATTACATGGCAACACAATTTGTTTTGAATTCAAGGTCATTCAATTTTGTTGAATTTTGTTGAATTCAGATTAGATGGCAACACAATTCGTATCCAAATTACATGGCAACACAATTTGTTTTGAATTCAAGGTCAATCGTATCCAAATTACATGGTAACACAATTTATTTTGAATTCAAGGTCAATCGTATCCAAATTACATGGCAACACAATTTGTTTTGAATTCAAGGTCAACGTATCCTAATTACATGGCAACACAATTTATTTTGAATTCAAGGTCAATTGTATCCAAATTACATGGCAACACAATTTGTTTTGAATTCAAGGTCAATCGTACCTAAATTACATGGCAACACAATTTTTTTTTAATTTAAGGTCAATCGTATCCGAATTACATGGCAACACAATTTGGTTGAATTCAAGGTCAATCGTATCCAAATTAGATGGCAACACAATTTGTTTTGAATGATTTGCACAAAATGCATTTGGACGATGAGGTAAATCACAAAAAAAAACTTTGCATATAATCTGATTTAGTGATTCTAAAACCATACAAAACAGCTCAATTGCTTAGACGTTTGAAGACAATAAGTGGTCACTTCCGATGAGCGGAACTCGCAAAAAAATGCGCTAAAAAAGTTTACCTGGTCCTAAAGCCATATGCGAAATTGTGGCACGATTAATTAAACTTTTGAATCGGGCCAGAGGAAACTTCCAGTCACCGGAAGTGGCTGAAATGTTGCAAGTACGTTTAGCTTCGAATAAAGATCATTCATATTACATTTGGTTACAATCGGTTGAAGTTGTAGTTTCACTTACATTGGGGACCTCACTTCTGGTGAGTCGATATTTTCCGAAATCAATAGGGTTCGTCCTCAGGCAGCTCTCAATGCCAAATTTGATTGCAATCGTTTCAAATGTTTATACGCTATCATGTTTACGAAATTTTGCACGATTGCAATATTTCCCTTCCCATACATCACCGATGTGGTAGGGAAGTAAAAAAGTAACTCCTCACATAATATATTAAAGTCTTCATATTAAAAAAAGTAATTTCTCATAAATAATAAACCTCCTCGAATTTGAAAAAGCGTAACACTTTCATTTCATCATGATGAGGTCTTAAATGAAATTGCTCATAAAGAGGAAGCCATCACGGGCATGGCAGTCTAAGCCGATACATCATACAGAGCAAGTCCTTTTCTCCTTATGGGCAAGTACTCTTCTCTGAAGGTGTTGCGGCTGTCGCGTGCTGTGTGTGTATCGAACGAGGTACATAGTTACGTTGTACACAAATATTATCATCAACGGCACTCCTTTTTTAAAAAAAAAGAGAGTAACTCACCGGTTGAAAAAAAGTAACTCACCGGTCTTCTTTTGAAAAAAAAGGAAATCCTTTAGGAATTCCTCTTTTGAAACAAAAAGAGAAACACCTCTTTAACAAAAAAGAGGAATTACTCTTGTGAAAAGAAAAAGAGGATTTCCTCTTAAGAAAAGAATAAGTGGAGGAACTCCTTATAAATAATGATTCGCTTCGTATTTGAAAAAAGAGTATCTCAAATGAGGTACCTCATTTATGGGGGACCCATCACTAGTTCAGATTTAGACTAAATATAAAGTCGTCGATCGTTTTCTAGTAGAGTATAATAAGATTCACACGAACCACCGACTTTAGTCCGAAATTGAACTATTTTTTTTAAGTAACATAAACTGAAAATTATTCTAACTACAAAATTTATTATGTTTTGCAGTTCAACTTAAAAAAAGGAATAAAGAAAAACATTTTATCTATTAATCATTTCTCTATTAATTCGTCTATGCAAGCAGATGAGAGTAGATTGATATATCAAAGACAAAAAGTATCGAATAACATAATTTGTAGAGCTATTGTAAGCAATTTTAAGGCTTACGTAAGATAGCTTCTTATGTGGACCACCATGGAAGACACGTTGAGTGCTGTTTTATAAAAACAACGGATATAGGGGATTATGATGTTTTAATTCTATTCATTAATTATGGGGGATTATTCTTAATGGCTAGAAAAATAAATTTTTACTTTCTTGAAGTTTCATATGTTCTATAAATATTTTAGGGACGAAATGGAAGATATAAATATTAAAGATTATAATATTTGCAACAAGATTGTATTCAAAACAAATAAATTACGCTTACCCCCTTATGCAATTTAGTTATTACGAGCGTTTTTACTGTATCGTCAGACAATTATCGTATAATATTATGTAGCAAAGAAAATAGAAATATTTTTGACTTTCTAAATAAATATTTGATTCTCTATAGATTTAATTATTGGAATAATGAAATTAATTTAGAATATAATAGAAGTATCTATTTTATTGCTTGTTCTTTTTAAAAACGTTATATTATTTTCGCTGCAAAATATCTATATGTACTCTACATACAGTAGAACCCATCTAATTGGTCACCTTTGGGACTGGGGGGTATGGTCGGAACGCAAAAAAGATCGGATTATCAGAAACTACAGAAAAATACGGATTTACAGTAAAATAAACAATCTCTGAACTCTAAAATGACTGTATTGTTCTCTACAGTAAAAACATTGCAAAAAACCGCACAAAAGCTGTTATTATTATTGAAAAAAAGCAATACATACTGTATGTATTTACTGTACATACATATATGCTATAACAATTGAAAGGTACGCGGATAGTAAAAAAATACTTATAAAAAATTCAGTTGTAGATGTTTGTTTAGCAGATGAAATTCTAGACTTAGCTGCAGTGTTCCTCCATTTCTTGATCCACAAAATGTTCATAGGCTTGAGGTTGAGTTCTGCTCGATGTAGTGAAGGGCAATATCAAAAGCGTTCTTGGCGTCGGTGTGTGAAATCCAGGTAGGGGGTTCGTCATCATCACCATCCGAGTCCTCGTTCACAATTTCTTCACCATTATTTTCCAAAACAGCGGCAATAATCTGGTTGTCATTGAGCTCTTCACTGGTTTCACAGTCTTTGTCACATTGGGCAATCCACTCCTCAACTTCACTGGCAAGGACATTCGGTTGTACAATTTGTAGATCTTTAACGATGTCCTCCGTGTTGTTATTTTGCTCGACTTCGATCTGGTCACTTTCGGTCATAACTTCCGGTCAAAGCTTACGCTAAAATTTTCGCAGCGTGTCAGGTTTCAGTTCCTCCCATGACTCGGCAAGTGTATAAATAGCATCTTTGATGTCGAGAGATTTCATAACTTCAAATATGTTACAACCTTCCTCAGACTGTTCTAAAATTGAGCTGATGTACTTTCTGCTGATGTACACCTCTTTAACCATTCTATAACTCCCCGATCCATTGGCTGGATACGTGTTGTGACATTTGGTGGAAGGAAGAATAATTATTGAATAATTATTGTCATTTTCCTACTTTGCAATCGTTTTTAACCAAAAACGACAAACAATGTCCTTCGAATATTTTTATTGAGTCACTAAAAGTACTGGATGAAAATTTTCGTTTATATATTTTATATTTACATATTTATACGTATGTAATTGGAATTGTATTTCCCCTTTTAAGAATTGTAAAATTTTTGTTCTCTGACATTATTGTTATTATAGCATGTCAATAAAAAATAAATTT
>WYDF02000007.1:356993-372003 GCA_009867245.2 Adranes taylori
ATAAATGAAACTAAATTTTCATTACGATTTTCATATTGAAAACGTTCGTAATGAAAAATTAGTTTCATTTATTGTACAATTTTTGGTCACCTGTCTACAACCATTTTATATATTAAAAATATTTTCATGTACAGGCTGTTCTATAACTGCACGCCGAACGCAAAATACATTTTTTAAATGGAATGCTATACTTTTTATTTGATAATTCAATTCTACGTGTTTTTCATAACTTTCAATCTAAGATTTGGTAGGTCTATACCAGGTGTTTCAAAAGTTATGGCTAGTTTTATACCAAAATTGTGGTAATTTGAAATGCTTGTATCTTAAAAGAATAAAATATATTTGAGCTGTTTTTAGGCCTGGAAATTCATGCCCTCACCTTCTACGAATATTATTTTTTTTTTACATTTTATTGAAAATTGTATACAGTATGAACCAAAACCAAAAATAATTATTAATGGATGTTTATTTAATTAGGTACTATGAGACATAAATTAAAACCTTAGTATTTACGTTATTGAGTACCATTTTACTTATTTTTTCGATAAATAAATAAAATTTTTAAATAAATGTCAAAATGCATTATTTATTGCACGGCCAACTCGATCGAATTAAAAAATTCTATCCATAACTTTTGAAACACTCGGTATGGACCTACCAAATTTTAGATTGAAAATTATGAAAAACACGTAGAATCGAATTATCAATTATTAAGATTATTAAGATATATGATTAAAAAACTTTGATTGAAAGGCTAATAAATTCTATTAAAACTTGTAGAAAATAGTATTCTATTTGATGATGATCAAATGATACGCGGAATTATCATTTTTCTTGAACAATCTTTATTGATTCCTTATTGTTAATATTGTCCCCTTCAAAGTAATCCCCACTGAACATATTATGCTTTTCACGGTCTATTTCATCTTCGGGAATAGAAAAGGTCGCAGGCTACCAAATCCAAATTTTGCCACAAATGTGAACGTTATCTTCGAATATCTTAACGTAAGCGCCATAAAATATCTAGGTAATACTCTTTATTAATCGTTTGACCTGGTGGCAAGAATATCATGTTGCACCGAAGAAAACCGTAAGTAGAACTTTTCAAATTTGGCTCTTCAGAAAGTTTTCATCGGGACAATTCTGTCTTAGTTTCGACGTCATATCCATACAATCATATTTCTTTACCATATGATTTGTTTGAGCAATTCTGACCTGTCGTCTGTATTCTGGATAGGGCGCCCAGGACGCTCATCATCTTCATATTCGCAGCCTTTTTAGACGTTCGTACCACTTGTGTACACTTGTGTACACTTGTTTTATTCATAGGAGAATTACCAAAAGCAAACTTAACAAGTCCAGCACAATGCTAAACTTTATTTGGTTCTTAGCTTACAACATAATGCAAGTTCTTTGTACCATTTTTTCGGAAGTAAAAAATCGCCGTGACTTCAAAACACAAATAAATATGACGTCTGCCAATATCTTGGAGAAATAAATTTGAGAAATTAAACATGTATCCCAATCTAGAATTGATCTTTAATTCAAAAAATTGTTGAATAAGATGCTATCCAGATTTCGAAGTTTTACCTTCCTTGTTCAAGCAAAAGTTACTAAAATTGTTTGATAACCAGTTACTACTATTAAATAAGATTGCAATAACTTTTACATAAACACCAAAAATTATTTGAGAAAAAAAATTTAATTAAAATACATATACAAAAATTTAGTTACCTGTTATATAACTAAAGTAACTGCTAGCACCACCTTTCTTATCCAAACTGTTTCAGTACAACCATCACCTTTTAAAAATTAGTGCTTGAGAAATTGCAAATTGAAAAAGGTAAACAATTTTTTCATTAATATTTCGACAGATTTATTTTGATTGCGAATATTGTACCAACGGTTATAATACGAATTAAGAGATTTTTCTTTCTTTTTGAATAAACTGACATGTTCTATAACTTTGCAAATAAACTAATAATCAGTTTATTTCATGTTTATTTTATGAAGTTTTAGTTTATTTTGAAAGTTAAAGAACATGCAAATTTATCCATAAGGAAGAAAAATCTCTGAATTCATATCATAAATTTGGAAACAATATACGCAATCAAAATCAATCTGTCGAATTATTAAAGAAAAAAAATCGTTTTTCTGTTTTTAATTTCCAATTTATCAAATACTAATTTTTAAAAGAAGATGGTTGGACTGAAACAGGTTGGATGAGAAAGATGGCGCCAACAATTACTTAATTATATAACAAGTTACTAGATTTTTATATATGTATTTTAATTTCATTTTGTTTCTTAAACAATTTTTGGTATTAATGTAAAGGTTTTTGCAATCTTATTTAATATTAACTTGGTATTAAACAATTTTGGTAGCGTCGTTTGCTTGAACAAGGAAGATAAAACTTCGAAATCCGGATAGCATCTTATTCCACAGTTTTATGAATAAAGCATCAATTAGAGATTGGAATACTTGTAACTTATCTAAAAAGCAAGTAGCTTTACTGACAACTAGCGATAAACTAAATAATCAAGACAGCTGCAGTTGTCAATATGCTTGGGAAAATATCTAGTATCATAGAAACAATAAGAATTTGATAGTTAAACTTATAAACCCTTGAGATATAAAAATTATGCGTATCATCTGATCATACCTCATATCTTCATTCAAAATTATCGAATGATGAAGCGTGCTCAGGTGCAATGCAATTGTATCCAACTTTGACCACGACCCACCCACATACTTACTCAACAGTTTGTTTTGTGATTTTGTCCCTACATCTTGTCTTGTTTGGTATATTTGATTAGCTTAAGCACACAATTCTTGGCCAGAGCATAGGCTATATAAAGACATTATGTTGAGAGCGTTCACTCTGATATGAATACTTAAACTCTTTTCGTGTCTGAACATCACGTTTAAGGTAATGACGGTCTTGAAGGCCAAGCCCACTTTTTTCTGGTTCCACTTCTTAAATTTTTTCGCCGTTATAACTGCACTTAAGGGTGTAGCATTCGTTGTAAATTTAATATAAGTTGGGATTTCGGACAACAAAATCGGTCAACTGCACAAGTTTAACGTTTATAAATGATGTAAGGATTTAAGTGTGAAAAAAATAGGATTTATGATTAAAGAACTTAAGTCAGAAAGGTTTTGATATATCAACTTATAAAATGATTTTATGTCTGAATGCTATTAAATTTATTATTGATTGATTTTTATGAACTTATCGCTAGTAACTCTTTTTATTTTCTCTAAAATACTTAAACATCAATTTTTAAAGGAATATTTGTAGATCAGCATATAATTGCAATTTCCAAATGTTTGTAATAAAAAATGCTTATATATTTCGCATATCCTGATAACCTACTAAATCTATTTAAATAATAATTTTATTGAAACGTGCACAAAATAATTTATATAGAACACTATTATTACACATTTTATCAAGGTATTTAATTTTATCAAATGATTATATACGCGGAAATTCAAATAAATATAAATTATATATTACACAACTTGTTTCGATTGCGGGGGAAATATAGCAACACCCTACTTGATCTTGAGCTCTATCAGGCGGTGGGAGTGCGATAATGACAGTTTCCAGTAGAAGCCTCCTCTTCAATTCCTATGGCAATTGCGGATTTGTCACTTCACACTTTGATTTTAGGTCACATAAGCGTCCATTCAGCTATTTCTTCTGCAGAATGGTTTGCTTTAAATTCACAGAGAACATTTCCTGCAGAAATTTTTGGTTAGTAATAAAACAATAAAATTGGGCAGCGCGAGTACTTCTTGCGGTATTATTCTTCTGGCACAACTGTTCTACAAGACCCATCCCGCTTTTAGTGTGGTTATAATCTGTGACCATAACTGTCATTTCTTGTTTCTTTATTTATTGAATCGTCATAGTGCATGTATGATATCAATATTACTAAAATATTTTGAAATATCTCTTTTTACTTTTTGTTAGGTAGAAATTTCGAGCACGTCTGTTTTCCGAACGATGCCCAGATAAGTTACTTTTCTAGGAAATCACCCGGTTTACTATCCCTTTACATCCAACTTTCCCTCTTTATAACCTCCTTCAATTTTTTTTCCGTTATCGCTCTATTCTTCCCTGTATGTCCCATACTGTTCATCTGTCCATACCATTCCTCTGCACCCATTCACACAATGCTCCCACGTTTCATCCTCAACATCACACATTCTACATCTTCTATACCCCTAATTCATCCAATACTTATTTTCTCGATCCTCACTACCACATCTGAACCTCGCAATTCGTCTATTAATTTAAACTATCACAACCGTGTTTAGGGTAAACTAAACAACATTAGTCTAACCCTTGAATCCCCCGCCAACCCTTGAATCCCCCGGTCCCCATATTAACCTGCGGCGCGGTCAACTTCGCTGTCTGCTTTGCCGTGGCCTACGGCCGTTCCTGACACACATTTTTCCGTATTTGCCTACGGCGCGGACACGTGCACTGTCCGGTTTAGCATGGCGCCTATGATCCCACTTGACTCACTTTTCGGCTAATTTCTAGAATATTCTAAAATTTCTAGAAGTTCTGCCTTGGTCTTATGAATTTGTCCGCTTTGGCGCGGTATGCTGCCATTTTTGACTTTTTCCCCACAACCGCTTTTGAGTCACTCTTCTTCGTGTCCGCTTTGCGTAAAATTGGGGTTCCGGGGTCTTACACTTGTTCATACACCTGGGTCTTATACAAGTTTTTTTTTCTCAACTTTCAAAGGAACCGAGATATTTAATGTAGTATAAAAGTCGGTCTATGTAAATCGATGGAAAACTTTACAAAACAAAAAACACCCTGTACATATCTTAGTTTGTAATTTAAAAAAAAGAAGTTTCAAATAGAATTGAACGAGGTTTTTGTGGCCTATAGAATAAAGTTTATTCAAGGTCCTATCTTTTATAGTTCCTGAAATATATTGCATTTTTGCAACATCGTGCTCTATAGCACTTGCGGGGATGGCATTACTTTCCTTCGACGCATAATACAGTATACTATATACGAGCGAAATTTCAGTCTACTAATTTTACAACTGAATTTCTCATTAAATTAATCAATTCGAGCCCCTCCAAAAATTATATAGTGTACCCGCCACTGATAACATTTATTCAATTGCGAAAGCAGTTTATGTCTCATACAACGTAAAATAAGTTTACCAGTAACTTTGCAGAAATAAGCTCTTACGTATGCCTTACATGCATATAATATGTTTGTTGAATGTCGGTTGCCATGGTGACAAGCTGAAAATTTTAAGTTATTAAGGGTCATATCTTTGAAATGATAAGAGATACATGGATCATATGTGATATTATTGTAAAGCAAATCAGAAGGGCTACGAAAATATACGAAAACATGCAGGGTATTACTAAAACCTTTTGAAAAAAAATATTACTAAAAATCGGTCAAGTATAGTCAGTAGATCACACTGAGAAAATTAAGGCTCTATGGTCTTACATAACGTCCCCAAGTTTCATTTTCCAAGCTTTCATGGGAACCGAGATATTTAGAGTAGTACACTTTTTTTCAAGGTCAAATTACTCCGGCGCTATTACATGGGTTTTTTTTTCGCTTAAATATTAAAGGAAATTTCGACGCAAGAAATTTAAAAAACTTCTTTCAAAACTTTTCAAGAAAATGGACCGTATAATTAACAAAACAAAAAACACCCTGTACATTGTGATTTTGCGAAAAAAAAATTTCAATCAAAATCGAAGGGCCTTTATGTAGCTTATACAATAAAGTTTATTCGAATGTCCTATCGTTTATTGTTCCTAAAATATTTCAAAATGTTTGTTAAGCTTCAAACGCGGAAACTCCGCTTCTTGCACAATTTGGCAACATGGGACTTTTTTTTTCGACGCATAATACAAGGTACCATATGTGTGCAAACTTTTCATCTCCTAGTTTAAATACGAAATTTCTGAACAAAGAAAAATAGCTCGTGTCCGCCACCGTTCTGCGAGCTCATAGTCAACACTTGGCTACCAAATTTCATCCAGATCGGTCCCACAGGGAAGGAGAAATTCTGAAATTCTTATGTCCATACGTACATACTAACAGGCACCGAATAATTGACCTTTCTTTTTATTTTTTTACCAAGAAAAATTTTATTACAAAAAACTTTTTATATGAAAAATTGTCCCTTATGTTTAATAAATGATTTAATTAGCCATAATTTGGCTTCTAGTTCTTTCAGGCAATGAACAGATAACAACCCACCTGCTTAGTAATTGCCAAATAGCCTCCGTCTGCCGTACCATTCTAGCCTCATACCACGAACAAGGGTACGATTCAGGAACGCCATGTCCTTACAACAACTCTAAATTTGCATGCCTTAGATCGGCTAGAAATCGATAATTAAATTAAAAATTATGAGCAGGGATGTAACAGTTGCCGTTAAAACTCCTAAGTCCGGACGAGGTATTACTATTCTTAATTTTAATCCATTATTTTCAACTCTAAAGGAAACCGGTCATATATGACTTGCGCAGTAGTTCTCGCTACGTGCACTAATTTCATACAAGCGTGCTGCTAGCGTCTAGAATCAGCCAACAGGGTCAACTACAGACTTCTGTTAACCTCACTAAATCATAACAAACAGCTGGTAAAACGAACGTAATCTGATATTGAACAGAAACGTAACATTACCAAGTATAACAAAACAAGACCCTACACATTACTTACTTCATAAATCTTGACTACGTAAGTTTAGTTAACAAGGTAACTAACTGTAAACAACAATTTTCCTATTGAAAGGCAGTCTGCAATTTCCTATTTTAGGTACCACCTTTGATCACCTCGGAGCCTAGGCTATATTACTGAAAATTTCCCATTAATATTATATACTAGGAAGATACATGAGCTAACGTGGAATATACTTCTGGAAGACAATAACAACAAATATCCTACACGTTATAACTAATATCTGTCAATTACAATAACACAATAAGTACAATATACATTATAACTAGCTACCCTCTACAATCGGTCCATTATTTCTTACCTTTAGAATATATGTAATATTTCTTAATTTGCACAATAGTCTGCACCTGTCTTATTATTTTTAGCATGCTCTCAACAGACACATGTTATAGGATATTCCTTTCTACGAATTCTATGTTAATCACACCTTCTCTCAGCATGTCACTCAGTATTGGAGCTTTTTGTATTACCGGCCATGATTTGAATTTGGCCTTAATTAGGCATTCTAATATATTGAAGATACCATTCGGTAGCAAGACAAGTCTTTTGTTATCGAATATCGAGGGATTGTTCATCTTTTTAGGTACAGTAAATTTTTTAGCCTTTATATTTATTCTTCTATTGATTGTATTTTAACTTGATTTGGTTTAAACCATTCGTGATTATGTACAACATGGCACGTCTATTAACTTAAGTTGGTTCCTTACACTTTTATTTCTGTCACATGAAAAATCAATATTTTACATTTATAAATGATCTAAAACAACAATAATTATGTTCCCTATTAAACCAAGCCTATATCCACTGTGCCAATAATCATCTCTTCGATTTTGTCACGAACGCAAATGCTTACATCAAGCGTAGAGGATACCACGATAACAAGTGATTAATGTGACCAATTATTATCGCAATTAATATATGCGTTTAGGCACAAGCACATCAGATATATAGCAACATAGTCAGTCTTGGAAACACATGTGATTGATTTATTAATCGATTTAAACTGATATTACGGATAATTAATCAATTATTAGGTACATACCCAATTTTAATATATATTTATAAACATAATTTGATCCAAATTAGATTAAGCTATTAGTTAAACTTTGCTGAATGTTATACCAGGGCCGCCGAAGAAGATGATATTAAGAAAAAATATAGTATCGAAATAGACAGAGGAATATGAGTTCGTAATAGATAAACAACAAAAAACTAATACAAAGATGGCAGAAAATAATATACAAATCTCAGCATAATTATTAGGGAATGAAAATATTTCGAAGAAAACCCAAAAGTTTTATTGATAAATAATACATCGTCGGTTTTGAACCAAGTTTTTATATGACCATTTTTAAAATTATACAGGAGACAACATTCAAGAACTAAGAACTTTATACCTTTAAATCGTTTTTGAAAAATATATCTTTTTTTATTTTTGCCAGTGTGTTTTTAATTAAATGCAGTGTATATTTTTACCTGTATTGGCAGATATGTACCCGCATTTCTATACTTCAACTTCAGATCAATCAATATAATATCAATAGCGGAGACACCCAGAATAATAATTCGTATCTACTCATAAATTAGGTGGATGGATATCGTTGCATTATGAAGCAATCACATTAATTATTTAAGCAAGTAATCATAGAAATATGCGAATCATATATGAGAGATTGCAAATATAGAAAAAATTCCGATTGCCTTTTGGGTGGATGGCTATTTCTGCTATAAGGTATTTAAGCTTTATCAACATCCTCTTTTCACAGAACATTATTGTATTTGTATAAATGAATATATTAACTGAAAACTCTATATATGTTACATGTAACATATATCGAGTTTTCAATCAAACAATATTTGTCCGATGATACGTTCAGAACGGAGTTACTGTATATTCACTTATACAAATCCAATGATGTTCTGTAAAAAGAGGGTGTTGATAAAGCTTTTAAATACCTTATAGCAGAAATGGCCACCCACCCAAATGTCCATCGGATTATTTTCTATCTTTGCAATCTCTCATATATAATTCGCATTTTGCGATGATTACCTGCTTAAATAATCGTATGTATTCGTTAGTCCGCCATCATTGAAACGAACGAATAAAGTGACGCATGCTCTATATTCTTCTTGTTCATTTTAGTAATTAAGCAATTAGCGTAAAAACATATACTGCATAGAGTTACCTATATAATATAGAACGCTGTAGCCATCATAATCTTGGATGATGCTGCAATACAAGTTAATTTAAATGTTAATATAAAGTATAAATCATTCGGTTAGTGGTTGCAATAGTAAATGTATTAATCATATGAAATTGTATAATTAGTTTAATAAGTATTGTGTAATAAATAAGAAAGAATTTAACAAGTAAAACGATTCGCTTATACTTGGCAATCGTAAATGTATTAATAATATGAATATTAATTATAAATGTAACTAAATAAATTGCTTTATCTTGGAAAATTATGAAACTTATTTAAGTGTCATTTATATAATCTCGTAAGTAAGAAAATAAAATAAGTAAAACAAAATCAAAATCATTAATTTGCTAAATAATTTTAAAAATAAATAATACATTTTTTTTAAAGAAGGTCCACTGGCATGAGACCTTTATTTGGGAATATGGAAAAAACAACAATAACAAAAATGTCGTTATCTTAGAGAATAATTCTATTAGGGTATAGAATAATTCTGACTATAAGTAATCACCACATTACTTAATTACGTTATTTCATGTTTGTTGTTCATTTTTAAACAATTCTAGTAAATTAAAGTTTACAAATATTTGAAATATATATTTGAAAAATACGAAAAATGAATTAGCAGATACAAAAGTTTCATAAGAACTAAGTCGGAATGAATAAAACATTGAATATATAATATGGAAAGTTTAACTTTGAATCTACGATATATTTAAAAATGATATAAATATATGATAAGCTCAGAAATATGACATGTTAAAAGGAACTACATCAAGAAATGAAACTATGTTCAGGATGCCAACATTGAATTTTTTTTTGAGATTGATTACGGAAAATAAGCAGTCTACGTCATCTTTTGCGCACTGTCTTTCATGTTAATAAACTAACTGAAATTAAACAAGAAAACTAGTATAAGTTGTGTAAAACTTAACTAACATATATGTGAGACTTTAAACTAATTAATGTAATGAAAGACTAATATTCCAAAACTCCATTTAATAACATTTGCAATTTTAGATGAGCTTCCGAGTCCAGCAAATTCAATTCAAAGGAAAATGAATCCAGAGAATTGAATTATGGTTAGAATTGCCTTTGAATTGAATTATGGTTAGAGAAATTAAATTGTCATGTTGGCCCCGGAAACAAATTGTCTATAATTAAATAATTTTTGTAACATATTGATATCACATTAACCACTTAATGTTCACAAAATTTGAGAAAATTTGCCCCGGAAAATTTGAGTCAATTTATGTAACTCAAATGGATATATCTAGTTGATTCGAGCAAGATAATAATTTCACTCTTCTGATTATTAAAGTTTTAAAATTTAAATCATTAAGATACATAGTAAGTCAAATAGATATAGTAGTTTCTAGTCAAATAGAAATACTTTTAAATCAACATGCAGACGTATGAGGTGAATTTTTTCACGCTCTTGTCAAAATATATATTTTATATTAGCCATGTACAGTTCTGATCGTGTGATAATTGTTTCCACGAAATATGTCAACAACTAATTCAGTTTGCTGGGTTCGGAGGCTCATATAAAATTGCAAATGATATTAAGTGGAGTTTTGGAATATTTGTCTTTCAATACATTGAAAATGTGGACAGTTTAAATACTGAAGCGTACTTCAATATTTAAACTATTTTTTTCAAAATTTCTAAAAGCATTCGTTATTTCTGTAAACATTACTTTATTATCGTGACAACGTTTATCATTCTTAGATAATTTATATGATAATAAATTCAAGAGACTTTATTTGTATTGTAGTATTATTTTAACATTTTAACATAAATTTGTGAATGAGAAAATATCTTAAGCCGAATAATACTTAGGACCGAGGAAAACGGAGAATAAATGTATTAGAATTTTTTTTTGGATATGTACATTTTATATAAATAAGACTATCATTTTATATGTACTTTCATTAACTATTTTAGTACTTAAGTTGTTGGCTATTAATTTTTTAAGTTTACCTTAAGATGTTTTGAGATTATTCTTGTCAAAGTGTAGTAAAGTCTATAATATACCTCAGGAATTGTAAAGTAGACTATCGTTCTAATTAAATTAATTTTAGTTAGATCTGTAACTTTTAGGGCCAAAAGTTCTGCGAGCGAGGGCGTGTGTAACATCAAAACTAAATTAATTAATTTTTGTAGGTAGGTAATATCAGCTATCACAACAAATGCCTTGAAAACACGACTTGTATAAAATGTATGACGTCATTTCACCTATTATTTATAAAGGATTTTGAGCATCTTATTCTAGTAGCATCAGACGCAGCGTTCAGAAAGCCACGTGCTTCCTCACTACGCTATAAGCCGGACTCACGAAAGAATTGAAAATTTGTATTATGAATATTAACTTTTTGAATGTAACTCACATTACATATAGGTAGATGAAATGGGTAAGTGATGATTTGTATCAGTTGATCATATATGGGTATTACAACATCATAACGAGACGAAGTACGTGAGATAAAGCAACATTGATAGATCTAATAGATATTATACAAAGAAGAAGGACAATTCTACCATTCAAACTCTTAGCCACGTTCTTTCTGGTTCATGTGGAAATGTCCATACAGCCAATGTAAATCGAATGTAAAGTGATTCTGGTTGATAGCCACCAAGCTGTATATAATAAATTTTAGTAGGTAAATAATATCAGCTGTCACAACAAATACCTTTAAAAACGATTTGTACAAGATTTATGACGTCACTTCACCTATTATTTATAAATCTTCAGCATCTTCTTATACTAGCATCGAACGCAACTTTCAGGAAGCCACGTGCTTCCTCGCTACAAGCCGAGCTAATGAAAGAATTGAAAATTTGCGTTATGAATATCTGGAATGGAAACTTGCAGCTGATCCAAATTGTTTCCAAAATCTCTACTATTTACTGTCCCCTTAAACTGTCTTAAGTTTTATGCATAACAAGCTTTTACATGAAGTATCAAGTCTATTTTTAGAAAGAGATTTATACTTACATTATGCAGCTCTCCCACTATAGGAAATATCGGCTGCAGCAATCTAAGTACTTCTTGTACAGCGCTTACTGTATAAAGTCTTCTTTGGAATGTCTCGCGATACATTTCGCGGTTCCCTATGCAAAATTTAATGCAAACCCTATGCAGACTAGGGCTAAGGCAGATGCACGCGCTCAGAGAATGTTTGTTTTATCCTAGAAGTATGTAAATATGATCTCAATATTGCTAATGAGCTTATTTAATTTCGAAATACGAGTCAAGTATTAAATTGTGAAATTAGCGCTGTGTCTACCTGTGGTAAAATATGTATAGTATATGTTCATAGCTCTCCAACTAGTGATATGAGTAATTTTTTAAATACTATATGTGATATTTCTGAGCAATTTTCAGTACTTATTTCTTGCTGGAGATCTAAATGTCTTGATAATGCGTGTGTGGAATCTAAAAATAAAAATCTACTACTTGATGTATTCTCTTCCTATAGTTTAAAATCAGTAATAAATGAACCCACGCGAGTTGAAGTTAGACGTAGTTATAATTCCGGGCCCCAAATAGATTATATAATAATAAAATCTAATTTAAATGTCATGTCAAGTGTAATTAATATATGTTTATTTAAACATCCAACTCAAATTTTAAACTGTACATTGAATTTAAATATAAATAAAACCAGTAGAAATGCCGATTATTTTATGCAATATATGAGAAATGGATACAGAATCCAAAGAGAAACCTATCGAATGAATGTATTAGAACTTTCAAATTCAACTACAGTAGAATCCCTCTAATCCATCACCTTTGGTACTGGGGGTATGGTCTAAACGCAAAAAAGGTCGGATTATCAGAAAATACAGCAAAACAACGGAGTTAGAGTAAAATAAACATCTCTGAACTCATAAATTACTATTTTGTTTTCTATAGTAGAAACATTACAAAAAACCAAACAAAAGCTGTTATTATTATTGAAAAATAACAATACATAGTCAGTTATAGATTCTTGTTTAGCAGATGACATTCTAGACATAGCTGCAGTGTTCCTCTATTTCTTGATCCAGAAATGTCCATACGTGAAGAGTTCTGCTCAATGAACTGAAAGGCAATATCAGAAGCATTCTTGTCGTCGGTGTGTGATATGCGGGTAGGGGGTTCGTCATCATCACCGTCAGAGTCCTCGTTCACAGTTTCTTCACCATTATTTTCCAAACCAGCAGCAATAATCTGGTTGTTACTGAGCTCTTCACTGGTTTCACAATCTTTGTCACAGTGGGCAATCCACTCCTCAAACTTCACTGGCATGGACATTCGGTTTTACAGTTTGTAGATCTTTAACAATTTGCCGCGTGTCGTTGTTTTGCTCATCTTCGATTTGGTCACTTTCGATCATAACTTCCGCCCAAAGCTTACGCCAAGATTTTCCCAGCGTATCATGTTTCAGTTCCTCCCATGACTTAGCAAGCGTATAGATAGTATCTTTTATGTTGACGGATTTCATAGCTTCAATTATGTTACAGCCTTCTTCGGAATTTTCAATAATTGAGATGATGTACTTTCTGCGATAACGCCTCTTTAACCATTCTATAACTCCATGATCTATTGGTCGGATAAGTGATGTGACATTAGGTGGAACGAAGATAGCTGTTATGTCCCCTTTCACCAATTCTTCCTCAGATGGATGTGATGGTGCGTGACCCAATGGTAATATAACACTAACAGGGAGCTATTTTTGTTTCAAGATTTGAAAAGATTGTAATCAATCCAAGCACAATTTTTATTGTGGTAATAAACCGGTAAAGATGTTAAATTTATATTTTTTAATGTCCTAGGCTTCTTTGATTTGCTAATAACGAACAGGGGAAGCTTGTGTGCACCATCAGCGTTGCTGCAAGGAACAATGGTTAGCCTACCTTATATTAGTTTCGTTCCTGCCACGGCTTCATTTGATGCAGCGAACGTTTTGTTTGGCAGCATTTTATAGTTTCGGCCTATATCATCAGTGTAATACACTTAGCAAGGTAACAAACAGTTCAGATGCTTCGACAATATCTTGAAACTGCACAGTAAACTTCTTAGCGACATCGGCATTAGCGCATAATTTTTCACCAGAAATGTAAACAAACCGAATGCCATGACGGGTTTTCCAGCGATCAATCCGGCGTTTACTAGCTGCGAACACACTTCCGGCGCCTAGTGTTTTGTGCAAAACTATTGATGGGTCCAGATATCGGGGTTCCTTTCCTTCTTTCTTGGCAGAACCACATACTCAGTGCGTTGTCCAGCACTTCAAGTTTAGGATATTTCAATGTTTCATGATTCTTAAGAGCGTTTTCACCATCCATCGTCACTATATACGACTCAATGTCTTTCCGATTTCTTCTCCAATGTTTTATTTTTGTAAAGCCTACATTGAGTTCCTTGGTAATTTTTTGGAATGATTCCGCTATGTCCAGTCTTTGTAGCACTGCTAAATTTTCATTTAATGAAAGAGTAACGTGTTTACGTTTCACTCCTGACATGTTGATGGAATACACGCAACTGTACATAAAATTTAAAACAAATACTGTAACAAACACAGAAGAACACTGTCGTAAAACCAAGGAACAGTAAGCAATAAAAACTGTAGTACAAAAAACACGCACAACGACAGAAACGATACGAGAAATGACGGAGCACTAAAGCGGACAAGCTGTAACAGCAAGTAAACAACAATGGCGCGACGGGTGGTGAGTCAACGACGAGTCGGGACTAGTTCGACTTGAGCACGGTCGGATCAACCGGAGTGGCGAACCAGTCGAGGGCGGACGAGATGAGTTCTACTATAAATGTAGTCTGTTGCAAGAGAACATTTTTAGTTATATTTATTTCTCGCTTTTGGTTATTTTTTGGTTTTTTACTTTCTTGGTGTTAGAAACTTGCAAAAAGTTGCATAAATCGCTAAAAAATTCTAAATGTATTCATTACATGTGTTTTTTTATCTAAATGTATTCATTACATGTGTTTTTTTATATCAATAAATAACATATATAATATATTCAATATATTTCAATCAAAATTCAATAGATTTGTATATCT
>WYDF02000007.1:372103-382656 GCA_009867245.2 Adranes taylori
CAACAAATTCCTAAAGTTTCATGTCGATCGGATGGATGGTGTAGTCAGGCATAAAGGACATACATACAGACATACATGGATTTATATATATATATATATATATATATATATATATATATATAGAATATTATATTGAATTCCCTATTACTATGTGAATTAAACGTTAGAAGCAAAGAAAGGGTATTTACTTAAGTATTGAAATCTATTTAAATCAAACATTATATTTCATTTACACGCTTACAATTAGCGAACGTAACGTGTTCCCTAAAGTAGGTAATTTGTCATAGTTTTTCAAAATGATTTCAAAATTTTACGCCATGGAGATACATGCGTAACTCTCATCGAATGCTTTGAACTTCTTGAAATCAATATCACAATTTACCCGCAATAGAACGTACATGGAAAGCTTAAAACGACAACTATTGTCATCAGCTATAAGGACATCTTTTCCTTTGTGTCGTAAAAAAAATACAAATTTTCTGTATTAATATTAAGGTGCAGTTTAGATTTTTAGAAAGTTATTTATTTGATGACTGATTATAAAATGGTGAAAGCTTCGGTTCAGACTATGTTTGTAGTATGTGTCCCGAAACATTCACCATTATAGTAAATTTATTACTGTTTTCTTTGATAAATAAATTGCCAGACCATTTGTGAAAAAAAATTGTAAATCATAGGTACTCAAAACATTAAACGACAAACAGAGATATTTTAAAAATCATTCGGAGAGCTTTACTTGTTTGCTGTGTATTTACATATTATTGTTCTGTTCTATGATTTGCGTATGTTTTGCTATACGCTTATGTTCGTCACAATATATTTGTCGTATGTATCCAGAAGCATTCACAATTATAGTAAATTTATTAATATATTCTTTGATAAATAAATTGCTAGACTATTTTTGGAAAAGTAAATGTAAACCATAGGTACCCAAAACATTAAATGACAAACAGACATATTTCAAAAATCATTCGGAGAGCTTTACTTGTTTGCTGTGTCTTTACATATTATTGTTGTGTTCTATGTTTTGTGTATATTTTGCTATTATGGCTTTTATTTTACTTTTTTTCCTTTTTTATGTATTTGATATTATTATTTCTGTACATTTTGTAAGTGGTGAATATTTTGTTTTTAAAATATATAAATTTTTTTTATGTCTTTTGTTTAATAACAAAAGTTCTTCCGGTGTAAATCTAATCTTAGTTGGATTCTATGAAATGTTTTCGTTCATGCTCTCTATCAATCTACTTACTTTAGTAAATTGAATTCGCTGTTAGCATATGAATTAAATATCCTTTTTCTGTTTTTAACGTTTATAAGAAACAGAAAGAGAATATATTTAAGTGTTGGAATCTATTTTAAATCAATCAGTATTATATTTCGATGATTAATTTTGATTGACGCGAATAATACATTTACTTGCTTACAGTTAGCGAACAGAATGAGTTCCGTAAGAGACGTAGAATAATGCAAGTTCAAGGAGGTTAAGCAAAACAAACTCTATGTACTAAATGTTTATAATTTTATAGCCGAGTACATCTTTTTTAAAAACGTTCATAAACGAAAGTATAATAAAAATTTATTTAATTTGAATTTAATTTAAATTATTAAGAAATATAAGCCGGGCAATATAATTCATTACATTTTTCTGTCACTAATTAGCAGTTAAAATAAGTCCTTAAGAGGCACCTTTTGTTACTTAGAGTCATATCATTTTATTAGGTATGGAATGTTACCCCGCATTAGGGGAACCAGAGTAGTCAGATGTTCTGCGTATTAAAAACAAAAAGATCACACAGCGTGCAGCAGCAGTTGATATTGAATTTTTATAACCATTACATTAAAACAAAAACTAGTATAGATTTGCCAATAGCGAACAGGGGAAGCTTGTGTGTACCATCAGAGTTGCTGCAAGGAGCAATGGTTCGCCTTTTATAAGTTTCGATCTTTTATAAGTTTCGTTCCTACCCTGGTTTCATTTGATGCAGCGAGCGTTTGGTTTGATAGCATTTTATAGTTGAGGCATGTCTCGTCTATTATAGCTTTGGCAAGGTAATGGTAACAGTAATGGCAACGTAATGGTAATGGTAACTGGGCATGGTAACAGTTCATATTCTTCAACAATTTCTTGAAACTTCAGAGAAAACTTCTTAGCCATCTCGACCTCAGCAGATAGTATTTCACCAGAAGTTGAAACAAGCCGGACGCTATGCCGGATTCTCCAGCGATCAATCCAGCCGGCACTACCTGCGAACTCACTTCCGGCTTCTAGTTTTTTGTGCAAAGCTATTTCCTTTTCTTTTATAATGGACCCAGATATCGGGCTTGTTTTTCTTCTTTTTTGGTGGAACCGTATCCACAATGCGAAGTTTAGGCTTTTACAATGTTTTGCGATTCTTAAGAGCGTTTTCACCATCTATCGTCATTCTATTTAATTCAATGTCTTTCCGATTTCTTCTCCTGTCGTAAAACCAACGAACAGTAAGCACTAAAAATTGCACAGTATGTACAGAACAGTATGACGGAGCACTAAAGTGAACAAGGGATAACAGCAAGTAAACAACAATGCCGCGACAGGTGGTGACACGGACAAGTCGGGACAAGTTCGGCTCGAGCACGGTCGGATCACCCGGAGTGGCGGACCAGCCGAGGGCGGACGAGAGGGGTTCTAGTGTAATTGGAATAAAAATTTAACAATGAATCAGCAGCCTAATTCTTTTACTGATGACTGTGGGTTACCTTCTGTTTTTATTTGGCAGTTTTTCTCGTAATATCTGGCACAATATGGCAACATGTAGTACGATGGAGGAGTGATTCGCTCGAGTCGGTATCAATATTTTTTTTTTCTCCAAATTAATGTTTAAGTTTTACAACTTGTTACAAAGTTGGGTTACTTTTAAATGAGACGTTGCCAAGTTTATTTTATTTACCTAAAATTTACATTTGTTTTTGTTTAGTTTTAGTGGTCTGCGTAAACGAAAGAGGATTTTTGATATGAAAAAACAGCTGACCCAGGCTAAATTAGAAGCGTGCTTGAATGACTCAGAGGAAAGCGATTTCTATCTCTCAAGCCATGACGATTTAAAAGATCGTAAGTTTGACCCTATTAAGCAAACAAATAGTTCCATCTCTGAGTCCCTACACGATTTAGAATAAAAGGCCCAATTGAAAATATTCCAGTTACCGATTCACCCACTAATTCAGACCAAGCTGGCGGAATAGCAGCAGACCCTAATAGCGAAGAATGGACGGATATAGAAGCAGAGCCAACAATGTTCCCATTTTCTGGCGTAAAGGAAATCAATGTTAGTAACCTTCCTCCTGGATTAGTAGCCTAATCCAGGTCCAATAGATTACTTTACGGTTTTTTTTTGACAAAGAGATTTTCGATAAAATTACAAACGAAACCAATGAAAGGGCAATTATAATGTAAAAGACCTTGTCTTTTACAATATTTGTAAAAGACCTTGTCTTTTACAATATTTGCTTCTAAAAAGACAAGGTCATGCAGAGACAAAAAGTGGCAAGAACAAAGTAGAGACAAAATAATTCAATTTTTAGATATTAAATGGTTCTTGTGGTGGTGACGTGAATGCTCCTTTTTAATTCTCCATGACTTCTCTATTGGTGAAAGTAGATGATTGAATATTTAAGTTTTAGTGCAGATATGTGCAGAAGTTTTAGTGCAGATACGGTCCATTAAAACGATGGAGACAGTAAAATAATTTGTTGAAGATTTGATGAAATTTTTTATGCCATAGTAAACAAATACATTTTGATGTAGCAAAGTGTGGACTACTCGCTGTCACCGAAGTAGTAACGGAACAAGCGTCTGCGATGTTCTTCACGCGTTACCTTGTAGAGCCATCCTTTCCGGGAGTGGGCGGCAATGGCATATCACCTGGAGCTGTGGGAGGTAACGGTGAGCCGTGAAGGGTTGTCTGTTCTTCCTTCTGCTTCGGAGGAGTGACAGGATCAGAATCGCTGATTAGATTCCGCGGGGTGCGTGGGCAACGGTGTTTGATAGGCCTCTCATATGTTCTATCGCCTTCAACTCTACTCATTTGATACGCCAGACGTTTGGTGTCCCTCTTCTTCTGCTTCTGGCCTCCTCGGTTTCTCATTGAATGACGTAGATATAAGTAAAATGGTGTGAAATATTGTTATCGGTGAAAATAAAATAAAAAATAATTAGAGATTAGATGATGGAGATGATGATGAGATAGCGAAAGATTCTGCCAAAAGGTTTAATAATGTAATTTGTATGTATTTGACTCGATGTATAGAACTTTGATAATTACTGTTTGAATTTTATGTAAATAAAATAAGCGTTTTCGTTAGTGGCGGTTACTTGGATGCTATGCAGATTCACAAGTGCGACTTATGCTCACTCTACATGAATAGGCTTAGCTAACTAATGGAGGATTCAGCCGGTTAAAGTGTGCGACAACACTCACTCAACATCAACTAGCGTCAGACGCAAAATTCGTCTGAAAAAAGATAGCTTGAAGGGCTCCTTTTATGCGAATATTCTGGAAAGGAAACTGCTCCTGATGACTCGGCTGAGATGTGTTGTACTGCGTAAGCCGATGGCATCTGCGGTTCAAAAAAGGCGGAGTTTGAACGAAGTCTCTGCTACAAAATTCTTAGGAAGATTATACTTCCGACCAATCAACAGTTTCTTCCTGATATGTTAACAAAATTTAAGTATCAAAGTTTTGTATTATTTTGTTGACGGTTATCTAGTGAAATGCAAGTAGTAGTGATTTCTAAATGGTAGTGGGTAAAACCAGTGGTGGAAATAGTAGCTTGATGCTGTCAAAATCTCGTATAGAAAACGCCTCCTTCAAAAATACGTTAAACTAATATCCAATTAGATTTGTTGAAAGCCAAAAGGTTAAAGAGCTTACCCGTCATTTAGAAAAAGTGGTGGGTGAAATACAAACATTCACCGACAAAGGAAAACAAACGTTAAAAACGTTGTTTTAAAATGATAAAAAAAAACTTCGTAGAAGAAACACGTAAACTCGTAAATCTTAAAATATATGATAATGCATCTGCAGCAGATGAAAGCAAGCCGCTCGCTTTCGGCTTTAACAAAGCTTTGACGTGACAATGCCGCATATTAGTCGTTTCGGCAAAATCTGTTTGACCTTTACTTGTGTATACGTTGTCTGAACCTGTGATGTTCTTGGTGGTTACTTCTGGTTTTTATTTTAACGTGTTACGATTATATTCGATAGTTTGTATTTTTTCCTGATTTAACTAATTTATTATGATTAGTTCATTGATTAGGTTGTATATTAGATTATACATTGCATATTATATTTCTTTGATGAATTAGATTAGTCCATTTAGATATATTGCTAGAGGATTTCTCATTTAATTTATGATTTATCGAGGAATTGCTCATTGCGATTATTAATTAATTGAATTAATGAGAATCCGATACCAAACTTCGTGCTCCTTTTTTTATTTTAAATAAAGTAAATTAACAACTATTGTTATTTTTATAACTTTTTAGAACCATATTTAAATGTCCAGTAAAGTGGACAACGGGACATTTAGGGTAAACCCATGATGTCCCGTTGCATAGCCCAATGTCCAGTTTAATGTACTAGTGACCTTGAAAATTGTTCAGGTCTATTAACAATACTATAGATATGGATTAACGCTTAAAATATATATGTAACTCAAAAGATGCAATTGGTTTCTCAAATTGGTTAGTGCGATCTCACCATGGCATTCAACGTGTTATCGAATTACCACGATCCCTTATTAACTACTGAAGTGAGTAGAAAGGAAAAGGCTGCAACTGCAGTTCGCGTATCATGTTCTGTAATGCGTATTGATTATAACAAAAATATGAATTTTATAGTTAGTTATAAGTTAGATCAAATAGGAACTTGTTATGTTATAGATAGGATTTTTTTCTTGCAATAATCTTGTATCTAAAAGACTGAAGGAGTTAACTTTAAGCATGCAAGTATTAGTAAAAAGACATATGTTATTTTAATTAACTTTAACTAATTTTAATATTTGTCTTGAAACATGATTTTATCATTAATTAAAGTTTTATTTACCCGCCAATTTATAAAACTACCTATATAAAATCTAAGTTCCTTGTGCAAAACTAGTTTCAATGGATTTCGTAGATTATCGGATAGTCAGACAATACTAACAATTCTCCCGATTAATGGCTTTATTTCGTACAAAAGATATTATTTTTATTTTTCAATGCTATTATCAAAACGTTCCATAAACATAGCAAATGCATGACCTGTTTATACGTTTTCCTGTTTATACATTTGCGGAAATTCGCTGCAATCGCACAAAATTGTGCGATAAAGACAATTTACTGTCAATACGAAACCGCCCCGCGTGCAATGCCCAGTTTCATCTACATTGCATTCTGTTTGACAATATTATTATTTCTGAGTGTTCAATAACAACAGACAATCTAAAACTTTCAAGTTTTCTTTGTCATTTAAAGGAAATCAATTAGTATATATATTCCATTTCGAGTATAATATAAAGATATGATAATTACTAAATACTTACGTCATAAAGAAATGAAACACCATTACAATTACTGGGTATTATTAACTTTGTCTAATACTTATGATCTCCTTCTTCAGCTTGTAACCATCCACGACATAGGCCTCTTCCATTTGTTTCCACGTTGTTCTTTCCTGTGCAGTCAATATCCAGTTTTCGCCCACGTGGCGCTGGATTTCCTCTGGCTATCTTGTCTGTGGAAGACCACTGCTCCATTTTAACTCCCATAGTCTCCATTGCATTAAGGTCTTAGCCCATTTAAGATTATCTCTCGCACCCGCCCACTGCTATTTCAATCTTCCCTCTCGTTTCATCACATATATGTCATTCTCTATCTGATTTCCTCGTTGCAACAGGCAAACCACACGAGTTATGCACCTTTCTCTTGAGGTTTATGGAAATCTTTGGTTCTCACAAGATGTAACGAAGTCTATTTGAACCTACCCAAGTCAAGCCAATACATCTCGCGATCTCTGTGTTGTCCTTCCCCATTTTGATATTGTGCTCTAAATGTAGTTATTCATCCACTCTTCCGAGGGTGTAATTGTAGATAACATCCTCTATGTCATTCGGACTCATTATTTTTGTTTTGTGTAGGTTCATTTTCAGACCTATTTCTTGGGAGGCTTTTTTTAATTCCTGCAGCATTACTTCGAGTTTATCCGCGTCAGCGCTGATGAGATGGATATCATCAGCAAAGCGTGGTTACGGCGATTCCTGTTAACATGAATACCTTATTGCTCCCAGGACATGTTTTTGAATATGTCCTCCAGGTGAAGAGTTTGGGCGAGATGGTGTCGCCCTGTTGGACACCTCTCTTGCTTTTGACCCTTCCTGCCATACAGTCCTCTTTTGTTAGACTTAAGACAACTTTTGTGCGTTTTTTAGCGACTTCCGCTCACCAGAAGTGACCGTTAATCCAATGGAGCTGTTTTATATGTATTTAGAAACACTGATTAAGATTTATTTGGTGAGTTTCCTCATCGGCCATACGCATTTTGTGCAAAATCGATCAACCGGGAGTCACGTTATTTTTACTATGGCTGCAATATTCACTCATTTTAATTAAATTTTACGCCCTTATTTTTAGTTCCAAAACATGTAGTGGCGTACACCATTTTCAACGCATTCTGTTAATGGGAAGTAATTGAAAGGTATTGCGGCACTTAAATACTTTGTAGCCGAGATACCTAAAGTGAAGAGCGATTGATTTCAGTTTTGACATCCGCATTTGGGCCAACTCTCTGATTATTAATGAACATTTTGTGCAAAATTTGTCAAGCCGAAATAACATACTACACATGATGGTTTCAGGATGAACCAATCAATCAGAAAATTTTCATATTAATTCCTTATGCATCCTTATATTTTTATAGTCACTTAGTTCGAGCTTTAATACAATAAATCGGTTCAAGAGTTCCTGTTTCCAGAAAAAACGAGGAACTCCTTAAAAAAAAAAGGAAGTCCTCGTTTGGAAAAAGAGGAACCCCGCATAAATAATGATTCGCTTCATATTTGAAAGAAAAATTAACTCTTTGATTTCATGATTATGAGGCCTTAATTCATAAGTCGGTACCATTTTTCCTCATGTCATATGTGTTACCTCTTTTGAGTCCTCAGAAATAAAAAAGAGTTAGTCCCTCATTTTCATTTTAAAATGAGATAATGCCCATCACCACATATAAGTAACTGATTTTATTGAAGGAACTTTTACTACGTCCTAAACTATTAACAAGACTCCAATTCGGTTCGATTCGAATTACTTTATTTTAATAAATGATTGCAATTATTGCAATAAATGTACGGATAAGAAAAACAAAATTAAATTAAAAATTATCATTGATTTACTGATGTATTGAACAATTGTTTGAGTTGTTCTGCTTTGAAAAGAGATCGGTTTACAATGACTCTTACAGCTATATAATTGATGACGTTACGTAAACACTTCATGCGGTAAACAAAACAAAAAAAACACAAGCGACGTGGACAATGGACTCAATTTCGATTTATTCCCAATGAATAAATAGCTCTTATTTCATGATGGACGTATGTCTTTCTTTTATTCACAAGTTTCCAACATTTGTAAATGTAAGCTTTGTAATATTTTCCATATTCCGATTAGTAATTTGATAGAATGTATCAAATATTGGTGAATATTTCAAAATCTATTCTTGGGAAACATTGTTCAAAATAAAATTTTATTTAATGGATAAAATTGATTTCCTTGCTCTGCTCTGCTCTGCTCTGTACGGTCCGAAGCATTCACCAATCCGATTAGTTATTTGATAAAATGTATTAAATTATTAGTTAATGCTTAGGGGTTGATTCTCGGACACTTTTTTGTACAATGTTCGTCTATCCTCATAGATCTTCGATTATTTGTTAACCCTAGATGTCATTAGCGTTCAAATGCAACTAGATTTGTAATTAAAGGTTGCATTTAACATTTGCATTTAAATAACATGGAGTACATGTTGTAAATTAAAAAAACCTATGTGCCCTCTACGACGGGTGAAAATTTGTTTCCTCTAAACAGTATGTCCCGCGCAAGTGACATGACCGATTTAAAGGTAGTTAAAAGGTGTAATTAAAATGTGCGAAATTTGAAATGGATTTTGGTAATACAGATTTCTGTATAATTTCTTACCCTTAGTGCTTTACACTCGGCAATATAGGTAATTTTCTTTTTATACATATTTAATAAAGATGTAAACACCCACTACACGTGTTCGTAGTTTATCGACCGTAATGGCAAGATACGTGCCATCATTCGACATATTTGACAGATAATACAGGGTATTTGAATAGACACTAATAATAAAATAGCACGAGGGTTGCTGCTTTAATTTTGGGATATGGGGATACTGTAGTTATATGATGTTTCACGCATGAGCATATGTAAAATTTGAAGTTTATTGTGCTAAACACTGGATAAAACAAGTGACAGAAGTTCAATATAGTGACTAGTTCGAGTACGATTTAATTTTAAAGTAACGATAATAATCGTAACAAAATATGCATTTAAATTGTGATCATTTTCGAGCTATGATTCTGTTTTATTTTCGATTGCAGAAAAATGAAAACGAGTTTTTGGATCTTCCAAAAACTGCTTTTGGCGACGAGGCACCATCAAGAACAACTGTGTTTCGGTGGTATTAAGAACTTAAATTTGGTCGGAACTGTGGTAGTGACGAATTTCGGGAAGGTCGACCAACAACCTCACAAACGGCTGAAAATATTGATGTTGTAAGAGAAATGATATGCCAGATCGTCATGTGACATGTAGGGAAATTCAGTCTTGTTTAGGCATTGATTGATGTGAAACTGTTTAATCAAATTTTGCATGATCACTTAGGTGTAAGAAAAGTATGTTCTCGATGGATACCACATAATTTAAATCTAGGTCGAGTCAAATGGTGCAAAATGGTGAGTTACTATACAAGCTTTTGCTTTCATAAATGCTTCCTCCCACCTTTTAGCGTAGTCGCAGCGTTTCTTCTATTCGTTAAGAATGCCGTGATGAGCGTGCCATCTTCGGAGTGGAGTCAATGTTATGACACCTAGTTTATTCGCATGAAAAATTGTGTATATTATCAAAAGGAAACCAATAAATCCTTTTTTTTTAATTCTAAATATAAAAAACAAAATATGTTTTATCAAATTATGTTAGAAAAAATAATTTTGTTAATACAAATTTCTGCTAAAATAAAAAAAATGCTCTCACAACATATTTTTGCAAACAAGAGTAACAGATGCAATCCAATTTTGTGCATTAAGTGGTTACACAATTTTCTACTAACAAGAAAATTAAGTTTATATTGAAATTAAACAAATCGATGTTCTAGAATTGCTTCGTGTAGAGTTTCACTATCGCACTTTGGAACAATTTATAGTCTTAATACAGTTATTTCTTGTAACATCTATCTATCTATATAAATAAAAATGAATGGCTAAATGTGTTGCTAAGCACAAAACTCGAGAATGGCTGAACCGAT
>WYDF02000007.1:382756-403600 GCA_009867245.2 Adranes taylori
AACATAAAACTCTCTTTTAAGATGTATTTGAATGTTTGTGCTTCATAATTTGGTTTTGTATATTTTTTTAAATTTAGGTGTTTTCTTCTATAACTTAGAAAAGCAATTCTATAACTCACTTACAAAATATTTGTAAAGCATAAAATGTACATATAATTTATATCTACATTTTATATTTTACAAATATTTTGTAATTGTAATCCTTCTGTCAACGGTGTAGACTAAAACAATGAATTTGATGAGCTTTATTTATATCTCTAATCCAGTTTTTTCTTTTTTTTAACGTAGGATTCGGAACTAAAGAGACGTCTCTAACATGAAAACAGTATTGTCTAAATTAATATAATAGAGTAAATTATGTAATTATTACTTGTGTCTCGAAAAACGAAACATCAAATATTCAGTTAAATTAATACAGTTGTTTAAATATGCTATTTGTTTGTAGATGATGGTGAAGTACGCGAGAGTACATTATGTTGAAAATATGTTAAATATTAACAATACTTCGTTGACTTACATTGAGCGTAGTAATTGCTCAATTGAGCTTTCTATTTTATTGAAATTTGTGAACGTGTCTGTTTTGCCTGTCCAATCGGAGGACATACTGACACTAATCAAATTGCTCACAAACGCAAACTTGTAAATTATTGGTTTTATATGTGTAGAATTAAGTGCAGTAGCAATTCAAAACATAACATAATCAATAACATTAAATTTATTAAAAAAAACTTTAACCGTCCTAAATGAAATATGACAAGAGCTAAAGAATTTCGTTAATATCCAAATATCACCTAAGGGTATTTTACAAATTAGAGCCGATAAAATGTATCAAACGTTGTTACCTATTATTGTGAAAAAACGTGAGTCATGTCTTTTGAATGTAAATATCTCATGATATCTCTAGATGAAGAACGAGACAGGAGATAAAAGTATTTCATTCCTAATCTAATTAATTGTTCAGCTTAGATGTTCTGTTTGCGAAAAAACAAGGAAATATGGCCTTTGTTACATGAATTTATTCGCCAAATTTATCGAAATGCAAAATCGCAAGTTTGATTGAAATGCAAAATGAAGATTAGAAACTTAGATCCCATAGATAGGTTTACCATCATATTAGCTAGAATGTTAATGCTCAATTATGAAAGAACAGTTAGTGGCATGTCTATTTTTTTAATGACTACTAGAGTTGTCTTGTAATCTATAGAGCCTGACTTTTTTCGAAAAACAAATTATTATTTTAATTTTAAAATCCTCTGCACTATTTCCATTTCAACACAGGTGCTTGGACCTGCAAGTTGTCTGGAGTAACTGGTATAGTACATAAGTGGTCACCAAACATACCTCTATTTTTAAATGAACTGAAGTTATCATCTTACTGACTGACTAGGGTTGCCACAATAGTGTCATTTTATCTTAAAATATTTCATTGAAACACAATTATTATTAGTTAGAAGAAACTATTATTTAGGATTTATGAGATATAAAAATAACGAAACAAACACACAGGTTTGGTTGTATTACACAGCTTAGCTTTCTTTACGGATTGAGCTAAAGGCTTCTTTTCAAACCTTAAGAGCGAAGCCCTAATACAGTTTACTCAAAAACGGCAAACATAAAGGTATATTTTATACACGAACCGTAATATGCCTCGTAAGAAAGTAGTTTTAGTGTTGAGAATGCGCTTCTTTAAGAAATGGGAGATTAATTGTAAGATGTGATGAACCAGAAGTGCTAACAAACTTGAAGATATAGATTTGAAATTTGGGAAAATGTGCGAATCGACTAAATGTCTGAAAACTTAAATTATCACAACCAATGAGTTTCATGTGATAACCAAAAATATTGCAAAATTTACATAGCGCAAAATTTATATCCGAAAATTTTAATTTCACTAGGAAGGCAAAATCTAAGAATGTTTTAAAATTTGGGGAGTTTAGTGAATTTATTGTCACAATGACACCAGGTTTGTGGTGGAAAAGGGGGTAAGACAGGGAAGTCCTCTTAGCTCTTGCTTATTCAACATTTACATATCTGATTTAGAGGATGTTTTGAGTAGGGGGCAAGCTGGGGGAACACAGATTGGAAGGCGTAAAGTATGGTCGTTGACTTATGCTGACGATATAGTTTGTATGGCAGGAGATGAGATGATAGGGAGGGTTAAGAAGTATATGAATAAAAGAGGATTAGAAGTGAATGCAGATAAGACTAAGATAATGATTTGTAAAGGAGGTGGAAGAGAATGTAAGAGCGATGTATTTACTTTAGGAGGAAAAAACATTGAGGTACTGAAAAAGTACAAATATCTGGTTTATATTATGACTCAAAGTGCGTCAGTTAATGAACATATTAGAATGATAGCGAAGAAAGCTAGGGGAGTGATAGAAAAAAATGAGGACGTGTGTGAATTGAGATTTAGCGAGTCTGTAAAGATGAGGTTGATGATTATGAATGTGTGTTTGAGGAGTTTGATAAAGTATAGGGCGGAGGTTTGGACAGTGTGTGAAAGTGAAATGATTGAAAGAGTGCAAGCGATTTGTATGTAAAGGATTCTCGGTTTGGACAGGACAACACCTTACAAAATTGTGCTGCAGTTGACTGGAAAAATAAATGCTGGACCGTAGGTGTTAAAAAAATGGTGAGATTTGAGAGAAAAGTGTGGATGGATGCTGATCAGAGATTAGTGAAGATCAGAGATATATGGAGGGATTGAGAAAAAGCGAAGCTGGTGGATGTGGGAATAAGTGGCTAGAGAAGAGAAAGAAATTGTATGAAAGAATTGGATGATGGATGGAGAGGATGATGGATGGAGAGGGAGTGGATGAGGTTGTCGAGAGAATGTTGGATGTGGAGAGAGAGGAGATAAATGATCGGATACGAATAAGTAGGTTTAATTGTAAATATGAATGGATAAGAGTTGTAGATAAGATGGTAGTGAATTTAAGGTCGGGAATGAGTATGAAAGAAAAAAAGAAGATTGTGACTTTTAGTGGTAGCAGTGAAGAACGGGGTAATAGATATTGAATGAATGAACAAGAAAAAATATATAAAGCTAGTGGTATGGGTGAAGATAATTGGATGCATTGGATGAGAGATTGTATAAAGATGAAGAGGACAGGGTGATAAGAAATAATTGGAGGAGATGTTTTGTGCAGGATGGGGGTGGATTGAGTATAATGAAAAAAGTGGTAGATATGCTAAAAAAATTGAGTAGGATGTGAGGTGCTGGAAGATGGTATACTATTTGGGGAAGGAGATAAAGGTAAGATGTGTAGTGATGTTAGAGAGAAGGGAATGGTAGGGAAGGGAAGGAGTAACGAGGAAAGAGGGTTAAGTATTGAAAGGATGTGAAGATGAGTAATTAAAGAGAATTTGCGGTGGTAAGAAGAACAATGACATGTATGATGCAATGGCAAGGGGGAATGTGCAGAGGATAAAAAGGAAAGGAGAAGGGGGTTATGAAGAGACTATGCGAAGAAGGACGAATATAAGGAGTTTGGTAGGAAAGAGGAGACATGGCCTTACCTTCTCCCAAGATAAAAATAGGTTTTTATTGGATGAGAAAAGGAGAAAGTAATCTTTATTTTGAAGTTTTTTTAAGTTCTTATAATAATTTTGTCCCGCAAGGAATTGGGCTATTGTTTTTATGTTTTTGTTTTGGTTATTGTTATAGTATTTACCTTTGATTGTAAGTGTTGATTATGCCAATAAAGATTGTTTATTTATTTATTTAGTGGCTTTTTTCGATTGTTACTTCCTTTGAAATAAATTATTTAATTCAACATAAACCTTATTATGGATCAAGAAACAAAAATATTAATTCCTTTATTTTTAAAATTTGTTTATGAAAAACACTATTTCTTAATTTTATTTTCAACTTTTTTTCGGAAAACAAATTATTATTTTAATTTTAAAAATTGGTATTTCAAGCTTCATTTCAAACTCTAAGAGTGAAGACCTAATACAGTTTACTTAAAAACAGCATACAGAAAGGTATATTTTATAGATGAATACGCGAAACGTATGTCTCGTGAGAAAGTCGTTTGTGTTGAGAATGCGCTTCTTTAAGAAATGGAAAATTAATTGTAAGATGTGATAAATCAGAAGCGCTAACAAACTGGAATATGGAAATGATGGAGTATATAAAGATTTGGCAAAATTTGAGAATCTGCTAAATGTCTGAAAGCTTAAATTATCACACCCAATGAGTTCCATGTGAGAACCAACAAGATCGCAAAATTTATATCCGAAGATTTTAATTTCACTAGTCAATCAGAATCGTCATCAAATTATTGTCCACGCAGGGACTAACAATATGTTGTAGATCTAGGATTTCGTGTACTACTCAACTTATTCTGGGTGAAAGAGAAATCTTTGATTTTATTGTTTCAATTCAACACTTTTAAATTTCTTTTTAATAGAATTCACTCCTAGAACGTGTTCTACTAACTTCACAAAACAAAAAATAGCATGGTTGGAAAGTAATATTAAAATATTTAAGTCCCAATTTCATTCCCTTAGAAATGTTGACTTGAGAGGGTAAAGTACATCTTCTTAAGTGAAGAGCGCTGTAAGAATTATAAGATTTGGACCTTATACGTGCAAAGCTTATCATTCCATCAAATCAGTAACAAGTTTTACCTCATATCTGTTCTTTTAAAAATACTAGGTTCACTCATTCCATCATTTGATGTGGCAACTTTAGCGTACACTGCTGTTAGTGTGCATTTTACAGACCCGATTGTTTTATAATTTACACTGAATACTAGATGAAATAAAATAAATTATACATTAAAGAAACAATATTCAAATAAGTGTAATAAATTTGTTTTTTCAGCAACCCGCATGGAAAACTTCCAGATGAAAATTAAGAATAAAAATATTTTATTTTGTCAGAAATAAAACTTCATTCGTTGGTTTAATTCGTATATTTTAATTAAAGTCCTTTTAACATGTTCAAAAATAACATCTAATTAACTTAAAATTGAATCATTTGTCCTTTCCTTTTCTTGTCTCCACCTAATTCAAAATGCTTGCATCGTTTCAAAGCAACTTGTTTTCTATATTTGCATTCACTACATTCGAAACGCAAAACTACTTTCTTAGTAGTCTTTGCCTAAAAATAATAAACTTATTGAATTTTTCAGAGTAACATATAATAAATTACCTTTTTCCTGAAAATCGGCTTTGTTTGTCCACCGTAACCAGATTGTTTTCGGTCATAACGCCTTCTACCTTGAGCAGTTGATCTTTCCTTAGATTTTTTATATTGCGTTATTTTGTGAGTCTTGTGCTTTTTGCACGCTTTGCAAAAAGTTTTTTGTGATTTTGGAATATTTACCTAAAAATGACATATTTGAAACTAACCTCAAAACTGAAGAGCTTTGTGCTCATAATATTAATCAATTTATATGCATATACTTATACTATTATTAGTTATAAATAATAAAAACGGAATTATATAATTAGATTTTGCAGATTAAATAAGATTTACTAAATTTGTACTTACCATTTTGTAGTGATGGCTGTCAAACGTCTGTCAAAAATCCAAAATATATGTTTGAGACATTACGCAAGTCAACTTTTCGCGCACTTTTTTTCTGTAATTGAAAAAATTTTACAGTTCTTAGAAAAAATAAAGTATTTGTTAGACTTGATTTGTTTTCTGCTAAATATGAATACTTAAAGCGTTTTAATATTCGTTCTTTTAGTATTGTCCAATTTCATAGTGCAGTAATGAGAATTATATTTGACTTCAAACTTTTTTCTGATTAGCGCAAACTTTTTTCTGATTAGCGAAACTTATAATATAAAATATTTATCTTTAAAGAAAAATAATATACATATATATTATAATGAATCAGATTTAGGATGCGGTTATAATTTAATATAAAGTTTTCCAGATGAACATTCGTAATGTATCTAATATGTACAATTTATTTATCCTAGCCATTTTAAGTTTATTGTAACGTTGCGCAAACTCCCCAACTAGTCTCGAACCCAAAACCTATAGTGGTCCTCGGTACTCTCGAACCCCTCATATTAAAATGTTTAGTAATTTATTTTTTACTTATATGCGAAACAATTTGAAATATTGTTATAATATAGCGATTAGAACGACTTTCTAAAATTCTAAAAATATTTATATACATAAAAAGGAACTGAATAATAAAATCATCTAAATCGGAAGATTCCGAAAAATGTCGATCAGAACGGCGCCATATTAATTTTTGAACTACGCTTACTTTTCGCCGGTCAGTACAGTGTTGAGCGTCCGTGCACGTCACTTCGATTAAAATTCGATAACTCGCTTATAAATAAATATATATAAACAAAATGAGTACCAAGGAAAATAAAGAAGTCGCGGTCGAGAAGATCGAGAACGAAAAAGATGGAAAATGTGAAATTAAAGGCACAAAACGAACAGCAGAGGTAAGTCCATTAACACAAGTTGTACATTTCAATAAACAATAACAATTTGTTGCAATTGTTGTGTGAATAATATTTAGAAGTAACATCATAGTTTGAACGATATATATTAATAAGCATTAAGTTGAGAATATTTGTAAATACTCTATTTTCATTTTATTTCTGTTTACCGCGTCTTTTCATTGGTTTACTATAACAGCCATGTGGGATGTTTATTTAAATCGCTTTTAGTATTGTTTGTATGTCTCTAGTTTTACTAAACACATTTGTTATTGTTTATGAGGGGTTTAAAGCAAAACAAATTGTAAAATTCGTAATGAATTTGTTGTAAACAATGTATTCGTTGATCCCGCCATTGTCTAATAGCGTGGTTCAAGATGGCGAATTCAATAGGTATACTATGTATGTTAATTACATTTATAATGAAATATATTTTAAAAGTTTTTTGAGGTGTTTATTATTTGATTTAGTTGGTGCAGTTCTAAGGTTTCTCTTGGATTTTAGTCGTATCATCCATCGAATTGTTTCCAATTATTATTTCTCTTAACGAAATGGCGGTATTGTTAGCACGTGTTAAAGTAAAATACACTATTTGCTTTAAATAAGATACCTCTTATCAAGAAAATAGTGACCTATTTGATACACGTATCTATAGTAACGAGCTTCAACTCATTGTGATGCTTCGCACAGTACTTAGGAGTTTTATTGTAATGAATGAAAAATAAATGGCTCAAAGTTTTTAAATCATCTCGAAAAGATCAATTAGGGTTTCCAGAATTCTCGTTATTTTATTTATTATGTTATTACATATTTATTTTTAGAAATACACGAGATACGTTTAATAATTTTGTTGCCCGAAATGTTTCTAAATGACTTATTTGATCGAGACAATTGGACTCATTACGAATTGGTGAATGGAAAGCATTGTGATCTAATGATATGTAAATATCTATTCCAGATTAGTCTATTAATCTATATTGTACCATTACTTCCTACTATTGAAATTTTATCCGTAAACGTAGATTTTAACAAAAATTACCTTTTAGCAATAAGGTTTATTTACATGTACCTTTGAGTATGATTGAACAAAATTGACCAATTGAAAGAGGAGCATATTGTTCAATCTTTTATTGAAGAAATGCGCATTTGCAAGAGCACATTAGTTGCTTAGAAGTACTACAATTATGATTTTATCTGAGGAACAATTCTGTATTTACTGATCCCCTTTTAATTATAATACTGGTCGGATTACTGACAAGTACCTTTGAAAGAGCATCATAGATTTTTGTATGCTGCGGAACGTTTCTACTCGACTGTACTTTTTTTTTGATAAGTCGCAATCGTAGTATAGGCTTTTTATTATTTTTTGCTATTGGCCTTATTTATGTTATGTATATTTTAAGGGATATTTTGTAAATCCGGTATGTGCGGCAACGTGTGTTTATTAAATTTGTTCTATATTTATGTTTAAATGATGGCCGGTGTAAATTGAGCACGAATAATTGTGCCCAATTGTGCTTTTTTTTGCTGGTATTTATATAACTGTACATAACCAATTGTGCTTTTTTTCCTGGAATTTAGTGAAATGGATATTAATAACTGTATTATGACTGAAACTATTTTAAATTGCAATTTTGTATATTTAAATAGCGTTACTTTGGATAACATTTTTTCCTTACAAACTTACAGTTTCCCGTTTGTCATATGCACGATAATTACAATGAATGGACGAGTAAATTAAATTAAGTGACCAAAATTTGAAATATTGTTCACATGGTTTGTTGTCAATGCCTGAAAGTAAATTTTTTATGGGTAAAATTTGAGTTTTTAGATCGCAGTTGTTCGATAATCCTTAAATTATGCAACTTACTAAGTATAGAAGTATTCGTTCTGACCTGTGGTCTCAGTCGATGTAAGTGGGGTGTCATGTACTTATGTTTCAAAACACTAAATAATTTTTCAGTGTGTTTGGTCGGTTAAAACAAATTATATGAACTATAATTTGTTTAATAATCAGTCTTTCCTTATTTCCCAAAAAATGTACTAAAATCAGTAGAATTTTAGACAGGAACACAAATCTCTGGTAATAATTTGATTTTACGTGACGAACATTAAATTTACAAGATTGTGCATGAACATTAGCTATTTTCGTTAAAACTGTGGGTTGTAAATTATCTCAAAATAATATTACGTACAGCGAATGTTAGTTTTATTAATGTATTAACTCATTATATTTATTCCACCAATCAGATCCATGCACGGAAGGAATAATTGTAATCAGGTTTTTTGTCTAGAGAATCTGGTAGGCTACAAGAAAATACTAGAGAAGTCACGGTCAATAACAAAAAAAAATGCTTATTGAAAATTATTAGTATCAATAGATTTTTGTTGCTGGATATGTAGGTTCCTCATTTGCGCAAGATGTGAGACCATGTACCAAGCAGGGCAAGCAATAATGTTGAATTTTTTATGGACAATTAATGAATGGATTTAACGTATCTTTTCTGTTCCATTGTTATACTCGTGGATATAATTGACAGTATTGTGAGGAAATATAAATGACAGTGTGATATTATTGGTTAGAAAAGTTTCTTATAATTGACGATTTAATTATTTAAAATGCCTATAACTAAATTCTATTGATTTTAAATGCTTTGCACTAGTGTAAGCTGGTAACCTAATGTTACGTACTTTCCGAAAACAAAAATAAAAATCGTTAGTTCGGTCTCTGTCTTTTGCGTAATCTTATTGCATTGTTTCTCACTTGCACTGTTAGTTGATTATATTTTCTATCGCTTTCTCTTTTAATCTACGTGTGTATCGCTCACTCTCTTTTGTTCTAAGGTCGTATATTGTACGTAACTTATAGTATTTAATGCTTTATCTCTGTTCACATTGCTCTATTATTAAAGCTATTTCTCTTTCTATCTTTTGCATGTACTTCATAAGATTTTTGCTTGTTCCTTGTTATTTCATAATTGGTGGGGAACACACTTCTATCAAATCATATTCGTATCATAACTTTAAAATCGGAACTTAATTATGCAATTAGATAGATCTTTTTTGTGCCAGAAGAACCCAAACTCTTCAGCTTTCCATATCATATAACATTTATATTGTCTAACAGTGTCTCACTAGAAGGTGTCAACCGAGAAAAACTCGAAATACAAAAACATGTTCATTAACACACTGCCCGATATACGTAGAAAACGAGGGGAGAAGCTTAGAATGAAAGAGGTATTGATTATATCTCTAATTTACTTTTTGAAATATTCTTCCCTTTTTAAACTGTTACACATATAAATTTGATCAAATTTTCCACAGTTGTAGCACAAAGGCAGCACAAGTTCAACAAAATTCTTCTATTACTATATTTAGTAAAAATAATCAATAAATTTATTGTTAACAAAATTGTTACCAAAAATTCTCACACGAACACTAACTGGTTTGTCCAACAATATGCTCTGTTTCTCAACTTACCCGCGTGTGATAGCCCCCACATAATATTCAACTTGTACTAGCACAATCAAGTATTTATTTCGCGATAAATCGTTATCTTAAAAAATAGTTTATTCCATTTGTTCCAGATATAAAATCGAGGGACCAGAACCATTATTATTTTCGTTCCAGTTCGGCAAAAGAAAAAATATTTCAGTTCAGTTCCGGTTTTCGGTTTTCCCATACATATATTCCAGCTCACCTCTTCCGTACCCTGAACCCTTTCTAACCCCCAAATCTTTACATCCATCCAATGTTTCCACGAATCCTCCCCATTTCCGCACAGCCTACATCTCTTCATCCTAATTCATCCAATACCTGTTCTTCTTTCCTCATTCGCGTATCTAAATCTAGCAATCATATTTTTTTTCTCATACTTCTCCCATCCTCCATGTATCTAGGCATCATCTGTATTACCTTCATTTCATCATATCTTTTTTTATATTTGCTCTCTCTTAAGCTCACATTTCTCTCTTGAATCTCTACAACCATCAACACTCGCTCTATAATCACTTCACATCACCTCTCACCCTATTGTACCATTCACTCATTGACCATCAACACCTCTCAAACATCTTTATACGCTCTTTCATCAATTGACTTCCGTTTTCTCCTTTTTCCATTTTCTTTATTATATCTATACAGATATTTCTCAAAATCTTTCATCGTCTCCTAACATAAATGTTTTTTCAAACTTACTAATTTTTGGCACCTTTTACACAACTCCACACTCATTGAACTCTCGTAGTACAATGTCTGTAGGTGTACATCTTTCTAAACCCAATAACTTCTTCATATATTTCACTCCAATCCATTCAATATCCAATCACTCTTTCACCGTCCATACTTCCGCTCCATACACCAATATGCTCCTTATGTACACCTTAAGAATCAATAATTTCATTTTCACTGAATTCTCAAACATCCCCTTCCAAACAGTATCCAATCTTTCGGCCGCCACACCAGCATCTTTCACTACCTACTAATGTGACTAGTCACATTCCCCTCAGCAATCAACATAAACCCTAAGTATTTATATTTTTTGACGCATTCAATCACCTTCTTCCCACCTATCTCAATCTTATCCTTTCCACTTTCTCTTCCTGCTTTCTTGCACACCATAACTTTAGACTTACCCACATTCATTTTGATGTCTCTTTACCATGTACCTATTCACCCAATCTATTACTTCTTGCATTTCCTTTGTTTCTCGCCATACACACAATTTCATCAGCATAGCTTACCGGCCCTGTCACCTCCAAGCCTCAGACCTTTCCTCTGTCCTCTCTTCAACACACTTTCCATAACTGACATGAATGTTACACAAACTAGCACTGATTGGGCGTCCTTTCCATACCGATCTTTATAAGGTTGATGTTTGTAATATCGATATACAACATTATAAAGATCAAATATTCCATGTAAACTTGGATGAATTCAAAAACTAATAATTCATAATACGAATTTTCATTTCTACCAAAAGCCAGCTCATGCCTTAGTGAGTTAGTATCGGATTTCAAACCGTGATACTCCTAATAAAGAGGATGCTGATGATACCTTATAATCCCTGCTGATGATGACGCACCTATTAAAAATTCATATCTAAATTTGCTTTCAATAAAAAGCAGATGCACTTCCATTTACTCTGTATTATAAAATTTCAATATATAATCAAAATAACATTCGACAGGAAAGGCATTCAAACGGCAAGAGTTGTTTTTGAGTGAGGATTGGTTCAATTATAATGTTGGAGAATTTTTTGAAAATGTTTTTAATTTGCATCATGCATAGGAAATAAACTTTTTGATTTTCATTTCATATTTAATTTTTTATATTGATCTGCGTCTTTCGGATTCCATGAGGTTTTGCTTTATATGGGTAAAGTTCAGTAAGATATTCTAAAATTGTTTTGTGGCAAATCACTTGTAATGTATAATCAAAATATTTTGATCGCGTTGATATGTATAAGCTACACTAATAATATTTTCTTGTGTCGAAATAGTGATGATGTTTTCTTGATATTAGCGTGAAGTACAAATATACATAGAAAGTAATATTGTTTATTGTAACGATATTTCAAACAAAAGAGTTTAATGTTTAAAACAATAACATGTTCAAGCGCTTTGGAGTAATTATTGTTTAGTTAGGACAACAACGGTGCTCCTACTCTAAAATGTTTTATTCAAAACAAGAATAAAATGAGTGTGCGACGCGTTTCGATCCTACAACTGTGTCATCATTAGACTTGTAAACTTTAAAAGATGACTGGTTAGCGTTAGAGTAAGAAAAATTCCTCTTCTTTTTTTAGAAAAACCTTATTGCTGTTACTGAAAAGAAAAAGAGGAATTCCTCTCTTCAAAAGAAAAAGAGGAACTCATCTCGTGAAAAGAAAGAGGAATTCCTCTTTTGAAGAAAAAGAGTATAATCTGCTCATAAATAATGATTCGTTTCGTATTTGAAAATAGTTACTCCCTCATTTCATTATCATGAGGCCTCAAATGAGGTATCTCATAAATGAGAGACTCAGCACTACTCATTGATAAAATAAATGAGGTTTTTTGCTAGTGTTAGCACTGCTTTAGCATAATTATTAACTTTGAAAGTAGTAGTTACTAGTTACATAAAGTGATAAAATTGTTGATTGAGTTAAGTGCTACTTTGTGGTAATCCATGATGAGATCAATTGGAAGTGGTTTTTTTTTTTACTTCTTTACTACCACGTACCACTATTGTTTTTAAAACAAATTAATGCGTTATTTTCGTTATTTAGTTATTTTAAAACGAATAGCGTATTAAAACGTATTGTTATTTTAAACAAATTACATGGAAGTAACGAAGTAAAAACACCTCCAATTGATAAAATTGGCGTTATTTTATTAGATTAGATTAAATTCCGAATAAGTATCCGGAATTTCTTATTATTCTGATGTAAGATGGCAGTACTGCGCCTAGTTACGATGTTCATGTTCAGAACGAAATTTTATATGCCAAGTCTTTGAATATGTTGGAAGAGACTTATGGTGAATCAGTATTTCCAAAATGCAAGCATCTGATTGGTACAACGCATTTACAGAAGGCCGGGAAATGTATGAGGATTTGCTTCGTTCTGGTTGTCTTTCAACTGATATAAACATCAACAAAGGGAAAGAAAATCGGTAATGAGATTCAGAACAGCCAGTATATAGGTACCCGACTATCGAATATTCTAGAATTTGAAGAAATACTTGCCTGATAAAATGAAATAAATGAAGACACTTCCATCTGTATATATGGTAACTTTTGCAATACGACTGAGCGAGTACGTACATTTTCTTTTGTTTCCTATCTTATTCTCACCCATTGTCCAGGAAACATGTAATGATACACTTGAGAGAATCCATATGAACGAGCAGAGTCACACGTAAATTATATTCAGAAAAATGACAAAAATAATTTTAAAAATCTGTCTCAATATTTTATATTATTATTAACAAATTATTATTGCTTTGATTCATATATGAATCAGTGGGTTAATGATAAACAAAATATATAGAGGTACTCATTCTAGTCTGTCGAAATAATTTTATTTATAAATTGCAAATTAAAATTTTATTTTATTTGTTATGAAATGCCAAAAATCAATTCTTATTTAGATTAAAACATAGAGCGGTTTTGTATTTTTAGTAAAAGACAAGCGTTTGTAATTTGCATAATAATGGATAATGGATTTTTGCACCTCAAGCGGGTGCTGTTCCATAAGAGGAAAATGATTCTCTTTGTTAAGTCTACATCCTGGGGGGATATGGAGCTTGAGTTTGGTTTATTACTTTTAGCCCCAGTGTTGTTTTGTAAACCCGAAGGCCTTCTATGTCTAAGTGGGACGGATACTCCAAATAAACATGCTAGTTCAATTCTAAAATCTAGCAGCGACATTGTTTTATTTCTTTCGTTGCACCTTCGGTAAAGGACTCAAGCGTTTATAATTGTTACTTCCAAGAGGTGATCGCATATACCATTTTCTGGATCGCATCTTGATCCGATACTTGCCGATCTAGTAAGTCAACCCCGCCAATATGAACGTTGTATTGTTTAACATTATCTGGAGAGGGTATGATCTGTTAATCTGTTAATTCCCCTGATTTGCCTCTCCACTTTTTTCAGCACCTGATCTACTGGTACTTTACATGATGGTATACTAGGCTTTCTGGTTGTACCAACGGAATGAATGCCGATTTTCTCCAAGTAGGGAAGTGACTTATAATTGTTATCGAAATATAATTTATAGGAACAATTTCTAAATATGTCACGTGTTAGACGAACAAACTAGGCATTAAAGTCTGCTTCATTAGGAGGCCTCCGTCGGATCATTTGCTGCACCGGTATTAATTTCAAATTCATACGCGAATCCAGACATTCAACAAAGAACAAATAGTTTATATCCCCATTTGTGCGGTTTGAGGGGCAAGTAATTATTTAAATGGTGGCAGGCTTTGGTAGTACAAATCTGTTCATCTATAGTAACTTCTCCATAGGAATACACAAACTTCTTGAAATGTTATCAATTACCGGTCGTATGTTTTGTAATTTGTCGCTTGTTTCCAAAGTGTTGTCATTGAAATGAAGCACTAACCGAATATCTTCAAATGAAGTTCTAAATATAGTGTCTTTTACAATTTGAAAACAAACTGCTTCTTTCCATAAAAGCCTCATGTTTGGTAAAGCACACACTGACGTGAATATACAAATTCCCAAATATTTCATCAGCTCATTCTTACGGAAGGAAAATGGTTTCGATGGATTTTTTGCAACACTATATCTAATAGTTTCTTCGACAATTAATTTCATCAAGGCACCGGTAAAAACAATTTGAAAAACTGTTATGGCGTTTCCAGTTTTTTGGGCAAGGTTGAATTTCCCATTAAATCTGATGGAATGTTCCCCAAATCGTCTTTACGCCATATCACATTCCGCTTTGGTTGAACAGGAGCACTGAAGAAAAGAAAAATTTTCCATTTTCCTTTTCAGGTGAATTTTGACAATTAGGTGAACCTGTTGAATTTGAATTGCCGACAGCAGAGTAGTCAATAATGAGGTTGCTGTTTTTTCGAGCATCCAGTATAAAAGGTTCTACTAAACTATGTTCTAAAACATCCATATTTTCTAGGATACTGTCCGTATCAATATAATCGAGATTATCAATATTATCGTCCAGTTCATCTTCACTGCCTGTTGGAAGTTCCTCGATCAAATCGAAGAGTTCATCTGCCCCCAAGCTCCCTAGATCTGTTTCTTCCACCGTGTTTAAAAATGCATGACATCTAGAACATAATAATGAAATACCCGATAAGAATATGAAAAAATACACGTACTATAATCAAAAAATACATGAAATTGAAAAAATACATGTACTATAAAGATGTATGTACTAGATCAACAATCCATGCAGTATGTACCTCACTGCCCAATGATTCGCAAATGAATCACAGATGTTTTTGCAAATAGAAAAAAGATATGTATAATTTATTTATAACTAATAATGTTTTCTTACCATCTTTGTATCAAGATATCGACAGAAAATTTTTATTATTCTTGTTTTTAATAAATAACTATAAAAATTCGCAACCAAATGCACTCACGTACCACCGTTGAGCATAACCTACCTACGCAGCATACTGAATTGAATAAAACCATGAGCGAAATGTAGGTTATACTTGAGTTCCAATGGTGAATAGATTGATGTATAAATGCATCACGGAGCTAATATAGAACAAAACCATCTTGCTTTGCCAGTATGAAGCAATAATGTGTTTGATGCATATATGCCTAATTGGGTATTGAAGGGTTAAACAATACAAAGATACTGAAATTTCAAATTTTCGCTATAACAAAATCCTAACTTTTCAGCTCACTTGAAACCTACATGCTTGATCCAAAGCAAATAAGTTTCAATGTTCAATCTGTCGATATAATGAAACAGACACTTATTTTATAAAATGCGCCAGCTATTTATTGTCTTTATTTTTAATTGTGTTTTTAACATTTAATGTATCGTTTAAGAAGGTTCATTTCATTCGAAATATCAGATGTAGTGACGTACGCAAAACAATATTTCGGGGAGGTATTTATTTAACTTGCAAAAATAAAACTCATTAATGTCATTCGCGATTAATGTTCTGCGGCCATATTACTTCTTTTTCAAATTTTGCGTCCGTCCCACAAATGTCTTGTTAAGTCGTGTTACAATCTATACGTCTTGTGTTGTACGATTAAAGTGTGACGTTTAAAACTTATCCAGTATCTGTATTATTGTTTTAGCATGTATGTGGGCTATAATGACATGAGTACTTACTCTGATAACTTTATGTTTACTTTCATATCCTTATCAACGTAATATTGATTTTCTATGAATTCATGAAAATGTTGCTTACATTCTTGATGTATTTGTTAGTGACAAAACATAGGTAGATAGACATAACTGATAGTTATAGGATACATGTAACTTATCAAAATCAATTGTTTGTCCTTTTTTTTTTGAAAAAGATGCCTGTTTTAATAACATCAAGAATCTCTTTTTTAATAACATCAAACTTTTTGCTGATACACTTGATATGTAATTAGGTTTTTGAGCGGTTACGAAAATTAAAGATCAAACAATATATTTGGCTTACGTTTTGCATTACAGGATAAAACAGAAGAAGTGAAAAAGGCGAGGAAAGAAGAAAATGGTGCGGGTTCGGAAGGTGAAGAACTAGACGAAGAAGAAGAGGAAGGAGCGGAAGTAGAAGAAGATGAAGATGACGACGATATCCCCGAAGGTGATGAGGACGAGCTAGAGGGAGAAGGTATTGAATGCATTTTCCTACTTGACACTTGCATGTATGCTATTGCTCTTATGAAGGTATTTTAGCTACATATATCAATTTTATGAATGCTTCTATATGCATTTATAAATTTTCATGTTCTTGAAAGTTCAAATTGTTTGCGATATTGTACTTTCATGAACTGAATGAATTCGTTCTATGCAATATAATTGGTATGTGATATTGTCAACGTCAACATTACAAATAGTATAGAGTAGCAGTCTGAAATACCCGTTCTTATAGATTTTTTAAAATTATTTGTAGAATTAATTTATTATGTTAAAATTAACCTAATGCTATGCCCCTTTTCGTAAAATACGTCGGGAAGTATATTTCAAATCCCATGAACCTTGAGACGCACAAATAATGATGATGAAAATCTATAAAACTCTGTCGATGAAAAGGAGAGACCTACATCATTAGCTTGGCCATCTTTTTTATTTCTATGCCAAAGGGCCAGGCCCCATGACAGACATTAGTAAAGACATTTTCTTATTAATATTTCTTTCAATTGTGCTTTTAGGCCTTAAAAAGCAGTTGCCACCTTATTCGAAGGGTAAAAATGTACTACATTGTTATGTTAGTAGCGTAAATTCAAGTATTTCTTATTCTGTTTGTCATTCGCGTTATCACGTTACATTACTTCGAAATTATCGATAATTTATCGAATTGTGTTGAAAATAATAGCGTTCAAATTAGAACATGTAAACGTATCACACGTAATAATATATTTTTAATCTGGAACGTTCAATCTTGAAAGACAAGCTGCAAACTCTTGGATATTAAATATTCAAGTTTTGTCTACCGAACAATTTATTTTTATGTTTGCATTTTCATGTAAATATTTTTTTGAGATCATTGTCCATGGCCCAATTTGTGCTTATTTTACGTCCGATAACTTTTTGCTCTACCTAAAGGATATGCTTTGACACTTCAGAAGGCTTTTCCGAAGGATCACAATTATTGTTACGAACGCGTTCCTAGGATCTACATATTTTGTTTATTACTCTTTAGGAACAAACATCGATTGTTTTACTTCGATATGAATTTTTCACAGATGACATTTTCTATAGTTATTTTTATTGGAATTTTGTTGGCTTACCAGGCCATTTGTTTTAAGGAACTATTTGTTTGCCTTATCTAATTTTAGTCAAATTAAATTCATGTAAAAAATCGTTTAGAATTGGGATAGCAATTGATGATGGTAATGAATGTTGATAGTGTTTCAATATTCCATTTAATTAAAATTAATTGCATTTATTAGTTGTAGTTAGTGAACATGTTTCGTCTCTTCATCAGATCGCCTCATAATCAGAACTAAAAGCTTATGGTTTACAAAAGAAGCCATGCAATAAAAATATTTTAAAGTGACTTGAAGTGGAAAATTGTTTCAGGTAACATTAAAGTATTTGTTTTATATTACTTTCGGTTTGGAAACCATGAGCTTTGTTAGTTCGGATTAAGGGGCTATTGTTGCTTTGAAACATGTCGACTAACTACAACTAATGAAAGTAATTAGTTAAATTTTAATTAAATAGAGTATTTGGAACAGTATTGACTTTTATTATCATCAAATTTAATTCTTTTCGCTCTACAAAAACTGAAAACTGAATGTATGCTCAAATTGACATATTTACAGCGAAATAATGGTTTCATTATTTTATGAATATTTTCATCATAGACTATTTAAAAATTAATACATGTCATAACAAAATTAAATTTTACTAAATTCTGCAATAAATGGCATGACGCCAATTTGACGAATGAGAGATTTTATGCTATGTTATGGTTGTCTCTGAATAATTTAACTTCTTTTCAAGTTCTCATCTAAAACATGTACGAAGTAACATTTTTATAAAACATGCGAAATGAAACATTGTTTTAATTTCTCAACTCTTAGGCAGTGAACTAAGTAATTTTTTTATAAATTTAATTAGTTATAGGCGTTTTTGAGAAAACTTGTCGTGAGCTTTGCATGAACAAAAACGTCATTATGTTGTATCCAACTTCTTAGTTTATTAAAAAATCATATCTACACAAAAACATTCTTAAAATGCTATCGAATAAAATTTATTTGAATGTTCTACGACCATCTATCCCAAATATTTAGAAGGCAACGTTTTAAGTTCCCTACGTTCTGTTCTGTCCAAAGACACCAAAGTTTGATATAAGTAGTTTCTGTAACCTCTCTTAATTTTAAAATTTTTGATAGAATTTAAAATAATGCATTTCGTATCAATCTAGTTTCGGGTATATTTGAAGTCAAAACTATAAATGTACGAAATTGCATTAAAATTCTGTTGAATAAAGATTGAGTTATTCAAATAGCACGTTTTTAAATATTTAGATGAACATTTGGGAGCCTCATTTGGTACCATTTTTTCTAGATTGAAAGAGGTGGTATCAAATAAAATCGTGAAAAGTAACTAAACTATAGAATGATTTTTCACTTAAGCTTCTGACATACAAGGAAGTTTCTTACATACAACGAAGTTTCTTTTAAAATTATTTTAAACGTTTTAACGCCGCTTTTTATTCAAGGCATTGCAATAGAACTATTATGGTTATGGCAATGTCAGAGTACCCACTTCTCTACCTGATTCTTAACTGCAATTTAAGTATGAATAAAACATTTTTAAATATACACTTCGAGCAAGTTCAGTTGGCCAAACTCTTATTAGACATCTTAACTCATTTAAAATATCCCGTACTGTTTGTCGATATAAACTTGATTCTCGAGAAATAACAGATTGACGGTATTCATTATCCATGCAAAAATGACCAATTACATCTTTTGAATTGGTACAGATTTGATGAAAAAAAGTTCCCGCACGTAAACTTAACTTCAATTTGCATTGTCTGTTAGCGCATCGATACATGGGTTCCTTGTTTTGTCCTTTTGACACTATGTTCATATTACCTCCGCAATTATCACATATTTTCACTCTAGGTATAGGATTTTCCGCAACTAAGAATGTCTTAAGACCTTGCAAGGCAATACCTTGATAGCACTCCGTAATACTACCGAACATGTTGATAGATTTTTAAAGAATGTTAATTATTCTTTTTCCATTTTTTTTTCTTTAATTACATGCAGGTATAGTCCATACTATCAGTAAAATCACATTGGGATGTGGTGTAATATTCAAGTTTGCCCCTTATCCTCATTATTTCCTTTACGCCACATGTGTCTTTATAGTATAATCATTTTGTCTAGGATTCCGATAACGAGTTACTTTGAAAATAATTTAAAGAATCGTTTAATGATAGAGGTTTTGCAGTCTAGACTTTATCCATATAAAAGGAAGTTCCATCATCTTGAAAAAAAAATTCGCACGTGTCTACCAAATTTAATTCAAATTTGTTCAGTTCAAAGATATTCTTGAATGATGTTGAGTCAAATATCCCATAGCTGTTTTAATAATCAGCCCTTATATTACCCCGTTGGTGTTCTATAAATTTCTCAACTCTTAGGCAGAGGATGTTGGTTCAAATACCTATCCCATATTATAACAAATAAAAATGAAACACTCCGTCGCCACAAATTTTCAAAAATATTTTGAAAGAGGTGGTGGAAAGAGGTAACTATTTTGGGCAAAATTGTAAATTTTTTAGATTTGGAAAAAATCCTTGATTTTCTTTGTAGATTATGTTCTAAAATGTTGAAATTGCAACAGCCAACATTATTTTTGTTAAATTATTTATATGAACAGAAAACGTGTATAAGTGGACTTTACATGTTATTTCTATTGGCAAAAATGATTAGATTAAGCAGCTTTTGTAAACTGCATAAACTGACCAAACTGACCCTGTTACTAAAATATGTTGGTGACATACTTCATAGTTTCAACGTTTAGGACCAAAACTATATTTATTAATGCGAGACTTTTCTTTTACAGACGACGACGATGAAGATGTAGGAGATGAAGAAGGAGTAGCAGAAGAAGAGGAAGAAGTCATATAAGAGTAGAAATTAAATTTAGTTCAGTGGTGACAGTGTGTCTAAACAATCAGTGCAAGTCGAGCTTCTGTGGTAACATTATCTTAATAGTATTATATTTGCGTGATACATATAAGGTAT
>WYDF02000007.1:403700-418992 GCA_009867245.2 Adranes taylori
ATACGAAATTATTTCATTCATACCTATGTTTCTATCTGATGATCAGATTTAAAATACATAAACAAAATAGGTTGTAAAAATTTGTATACAATAAGGAGAATGCCATTTAACAATTTTCAACAGTTCACAATAATTCAAATGCGTATTTTTATAAGCCATAAATGTTATATTCACCAGTAACTAATGAATGTATTAAAATGTGATATTATTATTGAATTAATGTAAAATATTAATTATCTTTAAGTACTTCGTTTTTTTACTAAATTATACACGATCGTAAATTAACGTATTTAATTTCGAAATGTTGTTATTTATCAGGTCAATGTTTTAATCAAATAGTTAGTGAATAGTTCCAAAGGACTATGCATAATTTATAGTAGTAACCAGTACTGATTTGGAACTATTTATGAGTAAATAAACATAACCCTTCGGCGGAAACATAATCCTTCGGGGAAAATGAAAAGTACCCATTTGTATTGGTGGTTGTAGCTGCTTATCTTAGGGAGGGTAATAGGTAAGATTAATTATATGTCGAATAGTAAAATATTATAATATGCACTGTTTCTCATGTCTTTAACTAGACATTGACGTTTTAGGAGCACGGGGAAGAGGGTAATTACCTCCTTTATCTCTTTTAAGGAGCTGCTCTGCCCATTTGTGGTAGACTGTAGCAGAGTGGGCACTGTCGTGTACACAACAACTTGTACAAATTTGATTTCAAAAACTTTTATTTGTTATTTCTGGGATCATCCAAGTCGTAGTTTAAAATAAGATGCTGTCAAAAACATCATCTCAAAACTTCTGCTTTCCTTATTGTTTGGGTACTGACAAGTTTCCGGCCTTTTACTTTGTCAATAAGTCGGACTCGGAACGGTTCTCGTGTTCGTTTTCCGTCAACCTTTTCCTGAATGAATCCCATCTTTTTTAACCACAAGACTAAAAGATTTTATGTTCTATCTTTGTATAATGGGAAGAAGTGGTTGGTGAGATTTAATGCCAAGCTCTATTTACACATTGAAAAGCAAGTACGTATCTCACATATGCAGAATTCTAAAGCCACGAGTAGCAATTATGCATCTAGTGTATGACTACATATGAGAATTCTGTGATGCAACGACGCTATTCGTTATCTGTACATTCAAATGGGATGCGTTATTGTTATGGCTAAGCAATCTCGATAGTGCATTTAGGCTATGTCGCTTGTCATGGAAATTCCGCGCAAATTGGACCATGTCGCTGCAAGCGGTCAAGTCGCGGTAGTTAGACCATGACCCTGGCTGTCGCGAAGCCTCGGTAATTAGGCATGTCGCTGGCCGCGCTATTTAAACCATGTCGTTGGCTGCCAGCGCCGTAGCCGTAGGTAAATATGACGAGCAGGTGGGGCAAAACAACGTTTGCCGCGTCAGCTAGTGAATTATACGGAAAAACAACATTCTTCTCGGGTTATTGTTGATAAAAATCCTATCAAATACAGAGACTTTCTTTGTGCTTTTTTATTTTAAATACAAAAATATTGACTGAATAAATAACGAGCAACTAAATATAAGTGATTTTGCAATTACTAATTAATTCTAAGTAATAATAAAAAATAATTCAAGTTATTTTAATTAAGTTATTTATCTTTAGAAGTAGGTGTGTTTTAAATTTTTATGTAATAATATAAATTTTAATTTAAAACATGATTAATACATAGCAATAATACATCCGGTCCGTTTCTAGTATGTACAACAACTGTAAAGAAAATTTACCTAAAACTAACATAGGTGTACGAATTTATACTGAAACAATAATTGCAAATACAGTATTTTTGAAAATATATATTGATGTATTTATTATTACCTATATAGTAGTGATCCCAATTTTTTTTTCTGTATGGAATAAGAATAAGAGACAATTTTTTGCGAAACATTTATTTGAATTAAGATAAGTTTATTATCTTTTTTTAATTAAATTAGACACAAATTTTTTCCAAGTTTGGATGTATCCAGGGCCTTCATCTGATTAAATCATCTGGTTTTATTGCAAATGAAAACTTAATTACATTTTAAACACAAATGCATTCCCATCTTTAGTTTCAAATTGATCACATGCCTTGGGCCAGACATACTGCTCAGAGAAAGAAATTGAGAGAGGGGACACTGAGTACAAATTTTTACCCATCGCAGACGTGTAGGGGATATTAGAGGTGCAGGGAAAAGACATTCTTGGCCTTTTCCAGAGCTCCGGATTATTGAACATCTACTGTATGTAGCATATACTTATTTTATAACCTACTGTATGTAGCATACATCTATTGCTCGATTTACACTGAAGATAGGTTCCCCACAAAACCGTCTAAATCGAAATCTTGGAGTTTGCTATGTAAAACAACAAAAAACACAAACATCATTTAGTCATTTATTTACATAAACGAAAGTAACATTTTCCATTAGGAACGAAAAATATAAGGTCCTTAAAACAACTTAACAACCTTAATTAGTTTAATTACTGTCATCACTATCATAGACTATTAGTCTGTTCTTCCTGATTGGATCTTCCTGTCACTTACATCACTTGATAGTTGTTGATGCGATTCTGGTTGAATATCTGAATTAGGGAAGATCGCAGAGCGACTTTGTAATGAAATCCGTAATTAATAATTCCGTAGGTTATTTTGCTAAATCTTTATAGACCTCCTCGTTCAACAATAACTTTTGACATATTGTAGAAAATGATTACCCAATTTTCTTCTCAAATCAATTCCTACGCTGTTGACTCTTGCTGTGAATGCAACTGGTTCAGATTGCTCTTTATCAGAATCATTGTTTCCATCATGCTTTTTGTTTCATAAGTCATGTCATTCCCATTTAGTTCTCCATCAGCCATTATTTCTTCAATATCTGCCTCAGCTGAATCATCAAAACCTTCTCATCCTATAGTATGGGTTTACTCAGTGATCTAAGAATATTCATGCTGGTAATATATAATTGTGACCTTCAACGGCATCCGGCCATATTGCTTTCCAACAGGCGTTGAGCGTTGATTGTTTAATCTAAGTATATAAGAGTCTAACATGCTTAACACAATTAAAGATTGTAAATTTCTTCCAAGCATCCATAAGAGTAAGAGATCCATAATTCTCTATTTGTTCTAAAATATACTTGAAGGCTTGTTTGATATACCACGCCTTGAAAGTCGAAATTATCCATTGATCTAACGGCTGTAATAAGGAAGTTGTATTCTTTGGTAAACAAAATTGTACATTTTCGTGTTGTAAATCTTGAGGATGAGGATGACGTGATGCATATCAATTAATAGAAGAACCTTAAAATGCAATTATTCCCTTTTACTTTTGACTTCTGAGACAAACAAGTTATGAAACCATTCATTGAAAGCTATGACAGCCACCCAAGTTTTCTTATTAGCCATCCAATAAACGGGTAGGTTTTTGATGTTTATTCCTTTAAATAATATATAATCGCCTGAAGCGTTGGATCAGAAAAGAACCGTTACACGACTTTTCGCCATCTTATGACCACTAGCTGATTTGTAAGCTTTAGCTAAATAGGTTCTTTGAGGCATTTTTTTGCAGAATAACCCGGACTCGTCAGCATTGAAGACCTGGTAAGAAGTGTGCGGCAACGATTTCAGCAAATTTTGCTGGAAATTGTTGTGCGGCATCGGAATCACCAGATATACTTTCAGCTTTCATTATTAGATTGTATAAAGAATGCCTTTGTTTAAATCTTTCGAACCAGCAATGGCTTGCGGAAAAAGATACCATCTTTTCATCTGACTAAGTCGATGGTGACTGATTCTTAAGTGTTTCATAAATCTTTAAAACCTTATTTGTAATAGGACTGGTATGAATTGGAATCCGCTTTTGAGTTTGGTCTTCTATTCTTATCACTAATGCCCGTTCCATATTTTGCAATGTAACATTTCGTACATATGAAATGGTGCTCATACTACTAGAAGTTCCAGCTGCTACACGTTTTCTAATGGAGTCATAACATTTTCTTATTGTCCTTATTGTGGCTTCATTCATGGAGTAAAATTAATTTAGCAACATCTGTTACTCTTTCTCTATTACGTAGACGATCTACTATTTAAATTTTTAATAGAATAAATAATGAAATAAATATTTCTTATTACTTGTGCCTCGAAAAAATGTTTACCCCGTCCGGGACTCGAACCCGGACCTCTCGATTGGCGGTCTAGTGCTCTTCCAATTAAGCTAACGGGTACTTATTCGAAGACACAAATAATTTTTAATATGTATTTGTTATCCATATCTATTAAGATAGGCAACTTATATATCAGGATTTGTTTTGGCCACCAGATTCAATTTAAATTTTTGTTTCTAAAGAAATAACTTTTCTTTTCATTTGATTTTTTCAAATCTTTTGACATTTTAAACCTTAAAAAATTATCAGGATTTGTTTTGGCCACCTGTTTGCTAGATTCGATCGATTCATTCGTCATCCGGTAGATGGAGTTTCCTGGATGTTTTTATTAATTTCTTTTCCGCTTTGCTGGCGCGCGCATGTTTAATTGAATATTTGATGTTTCTTGGTTAAACCTCCACACAAGTATTATTTAATAGAGTAATTTCTGAAATTAATATTTCTTATTACTTGTGCCTCAAAAAAATGTTTACCCCGACCGGGACTCTAACCCGGACCTCTCGATTGCCGGTCCATTGCTCTTCCAATTGAGCTAAAGGGCACTAGTCGAAGACACAAATAACTTTTAATATGTATTTGTTATCCATATCTATTAAGATAGACAACTTATATATCAGGATTTGTTTTGGCCACCAGATTCAATTTAAATTTTTGTTTCTAAAGAAATAACTTTTCTTTTCATTTGATTTTTTCAAATCTTTTGACATTTTAAATCTTAAAAAATTTACGTAAATTATAAAAATGCTAGAAAAACTATAAATGTTGGAAACTTACCAGTAGACATTAAAATAATAATATAAAAAACGCACATTGATGTAAGCTTTGTAACTAAAATGATACTGCACTAGCAGTGTGAGTTTATAAAACATAAGATGATGAATTTTTGTAATTTGATCCAATCATTACTTCATATCATATACATATCACATAAGTTTGTTATTGTTTTATTAACTAAACAAAAGTAAGTAAGCCTTGAATTTCATATCGTGGAACATAGATGAAAGAGTAAATCAGATGAGAATATAGTGGTGAGTCAAAAAGTGGGTTAAGAAACAATTAAGTTTTTTTATTGTGTGAAATTGTGTTTAAATAAATTTTCCATATCAACTGTTATAATAAACACATCTTCATATTTTTTCAATATGTAAATAAAAATGACGAAACAAGCATTGTTCAGAAGAAAAACGAGAATTAATAAAAAAAATTGAGAACTGAGAGCAAAACATACTGTCATTGAAAAACTCATAGGCTGTTCTGCGGAAATGATTACCACTGCTCTGAAATGGCAAGAAAAAGTAGAATCACGTGGTAACACGACCCTTTTGTATATGCAGCCGAATATACATTTTTACCAGTTTTTTGAAATCCGTTGCTTTATCAATCGTATAAAACTGAAATCGTGTAAAACAAGTACTGTATAAATCGGGGGATAGTTGTATATATATTTTAACCGCCATATTGGATTTTTAAAATGATATATATCAAATGGAGTCATCCTGATTTTTATACAAAATTTTGTGCGTTCTGGTAATTTTTTTTAAACAATTAATTTTTGTACCGACCCAATTAGTATTTAATTAAAAATCAAGTTACTTTTTTAAATGATTATGCGCGCAATTCAAATTCACATATCAAAAACAACAACAAGCGCTATCTCCCACCGAGTATGCAGCATTATAGACAACCAACGATGCAGAAATATGCACACATCATTGGAATAGGCATTTTGTTCCCGACCCATCACGTTGCTCAGCAAGGTCTGAAGTAACCGTTTAATACATTCTAGCACATAAGCGAGATAAATTGGTGAATGCGCCATTAATATAGCATACCCACTTTTTGACGGCCCTATACGTTGGTCAGGATAGCCTGAAGCAACGCCCATTTCATGCAGCATAGAATAAAAATTGTACCGGAATGGTGAATGCGCCGGGATATTCTAAGTGGAAAAGTAAGGCTAAACGGAAAAGTAAGGTTGATGAGATTGAAAATATAAATGGTTGTAAAAAAGGGAATGTGTTTAGATGGTATGACAAGGAAGGAGATTGAGATTGGAAAAAAGAGTAATGGAACAAGATGAAATGCGTGCTCTATTTTTTTTTCTTTTAATCGCCTCTATAAAATTCTATTCATTTATGTTCCTCAATCTCATTTTCATCCACAATCCCTACATCTTCTCTCATTCTCTTGGTTGTCCGAAACATATGCAAACATTTATTTTTTCATTACATTTATTTTTCCACTCATTTAATCTTACCATACATTCTTCCCTATTAGCTTTAATAGCTCCTTAAATATCTTCTATTCACAACTAAGCCTTTTTCTTTTTCTTCCTAATCGTCCTCCTTTCTACATTTTTTCATTTCTTCCATTACTTTAGTTCTTTTTTTTATACGTATATTCCCTTTACTCTGTTTCTCCTAGTTTAAAACTTCTCATGCTTTTCTCTTCTATTTTTTCCACCCTTCATTTAAAACACTACATTTTTCTATATTCTCATTTCTCCTTGTTTCCTGTCTCTTTACCAATTTTTTTCGTAATTCGCAGCACTATTCCATTTGTGCAATTGACCAAATGGTATTCCAACAGAGGTGTCATCATCATCATTATCATACAGCCATAAGCGTCCACTGTTGGACATAGGCCTCCCGTAAATTTTTCCATCTAGATCTATCTTGTGCAGAGCGTATCCAGTTTGTTTGGATTCTCTTTATGTCGTCTGACCACCTAGCTGGCGGTCTACCTCTACTGCGGTATGTCTCCTGTCGTGGCCTCCATTCTACGATCTTCTTTGTCAAGCGCCCATCCGTGAGACGCGCTACGTGACCAGCCCAACTGTAAACAACTGTAAACAACTCTACAGAGGTGTAGAGTTGTTTAAATAAGCAGGGGGCGTTAGTAATTGGGTTTAATGAAATTTGGAAAAGAAAGGAGAGGATGCCTGAGGAATGGAAAGAGGAAGAGACAATTCCAATATTTAAGAGAGGTGACAGAGCAAATGTAAACAATAACAGAGGGATTACTATAATGAGTGGATTATTCAAATTATTTGGAAGGAAATAACAAAAGGATTACAAGATTTTTGAGAAAAATGTTTTATCGGTGACCCAGAATGGGTATATAAGTGTAAGGGAGATAAGCTACACATAATGTTCCCGGACATAAAGGCAACATTTGACAACATTGTATGGGATAAGCTGTGGAAAAGATTGAAAGATATTGGAATGACAGAGAGAATAAGGAGGGTAATAAGACAAATATATGAGGGAGCAAAGGTTACACCAAGTGTGGAATGCAATGTATCAGAATGTTTGAAGCGCACGATGTGTGGGAGCCTGTTTAACATTTATATATTTGATATGGAAGAAGCGTTATAGAAGGGACAGAGTAGAGAGGTGATGATAGGAATGATAGGGTTAGCTTTGGCGAGTTTTTGGAGCTTAAGGGGAGATAGGGAGAGCAAGTGGGCTTTGGAATTTATAGATGATATTGTACGTACGGCAGAGATGAAAGATTCATTATAAAAGAGGGCTGCAAGTGAATGGGGGAAAAAAACCCAAAACTAATGGTATGCAAGATATGATGGGAGATAGCGAAAAGGATAAATTTGATTTAGGATGCATAGAGATTCAGAATGTAAAAAGCTATAAGTATTTAGGGAAGTGTACTGTAAAAATGGGTAATGAAGTGTACTGAACACATAGAGATGGTAGTAAAGTTAGCAAAGGTTATTGCTTTTAATCGATAACGAGGTTTTCTAATTAATGTTATAATAAAAAGTACTTCCTTGTTTTTACATTTATTTATTCACTACCTGTTTCGGCTTTTGGCAATAGTCAGGTGAAATATAATTGATCTACGAAATATTGCACGTTGTTTGCGCATTGTATGTTTTGTAATTACTTGTAGTCCTACAAATACTACGAAAAATGTGCAATATTTCATAACTCAATTACATTTCACCTGACAATGGCCAAAAGTTGAAACCGGCAGTGAATAAATAAATATAAAAACAAGGAAGTACTTTTTATTGCAACATTAGAAAGCAAAAGTGACAACTGAACGATTAACATGTCTGTGGGAAAAGAGATTTGGGGATTCGGAATGTATGAGAATGCTGATAATAGAAGTTTGTGTAAGAAAATGTTGTACGACGCGGAAATATGGGTGAAAACGTGATAGCTGGAATGCTGAAGAAAATAATCGAGGTGAAAAAGTCAACGCCAAGTGAGATTGTTTTGCATAAATGCGGGAAATACAAGTATTGGAACAAAGGAATGATAGATTTGGGAAAGTATGAGAAAAAACATGGATACTTGATTAGTATAATGATACTTGATTAGGCGTCTACTCGATTAGTCGAATGGCATATACATGAGAGTATGATAGACGTAGATGAGGTGGTGAATAAAGTGGAAATGTGGACGAATGATGTGGAATTACAAGAAAAGTGGAGATGATTGTTCCTCAATCGTCTCCACCTTTCTCCACTCGGTACAATAGTAGATATAAAGATATCAGTAATAGAGAAGGGTTAACGGCTAAAGTGAATATGACAGAGGATATGACATTTATTAATAGTAGGGCGAATTATATTGTTACTATGGTCCAATATTTAAAGCTAATTTGAAAAAGGTTAAGAAAAGTTAGAAGGAAAATGGAAATGATTTTATGCGGAAAATCATACAAATGCCATTCTAACAAATGGGAAAATTGTGTATATTATTCTGAACATGTTGAACAAAGAATATTTGCTTTGCGGTATGTGCATCTAAACCTTGTCAAAAATTAAATTAAAATTTTAGAGAGATTTTTGGAATAATTATTTATAATATATTTTATTACAACCAATACATTCATGTTAATTGTAATGAGAAGACTGGTGAAAAATTAGCCAAACACTTTTAAATACTTAAAAAATTAAACATTCCTGTAGTTTGTTTTTGTACAGAGGCCAGGCTTATGTCAATGTTACTAACATGAGTGATTGTTATAAAGTTGTACCGAGTTATATATTAAAAACAAAATTCTTTGGTCTCGTTTTCTCTATGACCCAGACACAATGAACCTAAAATTGCATGGGAGTTCATGCTGTAGAATACTATTCTCTTATTGTAATACTAGATGATAATACGTCGTAAAACGACTATCCATTACCAGGTCATATTTTATTTACCCAAATGAGTTGGGTTATTTGACTCCTACCGGCGTTTTTCGTAACCCAAAAGAGTTGGGTTATTTGACCCCTGACGACTTTTTCGTAACCCAAAAGACTTATTACAAAAGATTTAGAGTTATTTGCCCTCTACCCTACCTTTGGTTATTTGACCCCTACAAACTTTTTTGTAACCCAAAAAATTTGGGTTATTTGGCTCCTACCGGTGTTTTTCGTAACCCAAAGAAAGTTGGCCCAACTTGGCTCAACTTGGGATTAACTTGGGTCAACTTGGGTTAAAAGCGTTCCAGAGAGACGGACTGACAGACGAAGCTAGACGTTTATATATAAGTATCAAAAGCGTTCCAGGCAGACGGACAGACATACGGACAAAGTTAGACGTTTATATATAAGTATACTTGAATTCTTTAATTAATAGTAAGAAACTATATGCGTCCATCTTGAAATTTATGGGTTTTTTGGATTTTATTGGTTCACACAGAGTAAAGTAGAAAATTAAGTTATATAATATAATCTAACGTAATAAAAAAATTTAAATGCACGCCACTACTAGTATTGAATGTAAACTAAACGTGACAACAAACTTATGATATAATAAGTATCAAAAGCGTTCCAAGCCAGACGGACAGACAGACGGATAAAGCTAGACGTTTATATATATATATATATATGTATATTTTGAAATAGTACAGTATATATTCATCATGATTTAGTTGTTATTAGAACCCGGCGCATTCACCATGTCGATTACTTATTTGATGAATTTATTTAGATAATAATGAATACTCAGGGGTCGATTTTCGAGTATTTTTGCTCAATAAAGTTTGGCACATTCACCATTCCGATTATTTATTTGAAGAATGTATTAAAATAATGGTGAATCCTTAGAGGGCGATTTTATCCCCTTTTTTGTTCATTGTTTGTATATGTTCGTAGCATATCAGTCATTCGTTGACCTGTTAGGATTAACGCTGTTGAGCCTTTTCCTACAAATATTTCTGCTATTAGACAAAAGTTAGCCTTAAATGTGATATACAAAACTCTTAGATTTAATTAGGATTATGCTATACACCAATTAATTTAAGTGCATCTTTTTTCAACTTGGTATAATATATTGATGAAAATGATTATTGAAGTGTGGCTTTTACAGTCCAGAAATTCTAAAATTGACAACCGAAATCCAAACTGACGAGGCTTCTGATGACGGGAAATTACTCGATTTAAATAATCTTCCTGGAAGCCAATTTAGAGCACCTGTAGAAATCATTGACTCTCTTGATTATAATGAAAACACTGTGTAAACAAAATCTAAAATAATAGCTAAATCATTTCTATGGAAAAATTGTTCTTCACTTAAATTGTTTCCCGATTTTGTCGCTCCAGTTGAACCTCAAAATATTAATACTCCTTTAGAGCTATTTGAACCTTTCTTTTCTGATCAAGTGGTGTTGAAATTTCTACATCATTACACCAACAATTACTGTAGGCAAAACAACCGGACTGTCGATATAACTATGGAGAAAATTCAGTGCTTTGTAGGTATTTTGATACTCAGTGGTTATATTGGTGTGTCAAAACTTTATATGAATTGGATAACAGCTGAATATTTTGAATCAGTTTGCTATTTTACGTGACCCGTTTATATACATCATGAAAAATATTCATTGCTGCGAGAATCATGTTCTGGATGCAAGTGATAGATTTACAAAAGTTAAGCTTCTCTTCAACGCACTGACTGAAAGATTTTTACTTTACTCTCCTATTGAACAGAATTTATGCATCAATGAAGCTGTGGCCCCGTACTACGGACGTCATCCGATCAAACAGTTTATAGTGGGATGGAGTTTATACATTCGATATAGTTACAAATTTTGGACTGAAGCAACACGACTACGGTATGTAATATGGTTTGAGCCATATCACGGAGCATATTCTCAGAAACTTGTTGTCTCTTAGAGAAACTTTGGACTTAAGGAAATGATATAGGAATGTAATAGTAGTATTAAGACCTTTATTGGCATTTTCAAAAATTATTTACATTATCAAAAGAAATATAATATCAATATAAAAATAAATAAAAAATACAAACAAGTATAGAAGGAATATTAATACTTAACCTAACAAAATATTACAATCCTAAACTACATCAAGAGGGAAGGGAAGACCCATGCTATATTATCTGTCCCCCTCTAACTCGCCATATCATCCCATCATTACCCATAATCCTGCCCTCTACGCCTTATACCCCCCTCAACATCTTCCCACGCACACTTTCCCTTAGCTCTTCTCCTTTATTTCATTAATTATCCTTTTCATAACGACTAAACCTTTACCCTCTTCACCCAAACTAACCCTCCAATTTTCACCCAACTCCTTATATTTCTCACTCCATTCTATCCCCTCACACTCATTCATCCAGTGCATCCATTTTTCCTCTATTTTCCAACATATCCTACACATTCTCTTATGATCTTTCATCCAGTATTTATTACCCACCTCCTCATTCCTACATCTAAATCTAGCAATCAATCTTTTCTCTCCCATACATAAATCTGATTTCAAATAACTTGCAGCACCTTCTTTACCTAATATCCACTAATACTTGCCGTTATATCTACTTCCTTTTATTCTTTCTTCTCTCTCTCTCTCTTGCATATTCACATCTTTTATCCTCTCCATAATCTCATTAACTATTTCAACCCCACCCATCATTTTCTCATTTTCTTCCAATTTCACCATTCTATTCACTCCACTTATCCAACATTTATGTTTTCCCATCTCCTGTAACATTATCTCATTCCTGGTATTCCTATCCAACCCTAACATCCTTTTCATACATCCAATTTGCACTCTCTCCATCCTCTCTCTTTCCACAACAGCCCATACTTCCGCACCATACATCATAATACTATTCACGCACACATCCATTATCTTCAACCTCATTTTCACTGAATCTCCAAATCTTCTCTCCCATACCATTCTCATTCTCTCCATTGCACCCCTTGCCTTCTTCGACAACATATCCACGTGGCTTTTACATGACCCATTTTGTGCCAATAAAAAACTTAAGTAACTAAATGTCTTTCCAATCCACCCTTTCAATCCTCCCTCCCCCTATCTCAAACACATCCTTCCTATAATCTCTACCGCATTTCTAAGACACCATTATTTTCGTCTTTTCACCATCACTACCAAGCCCCTTCGATCCATATATATCTTCAGTCTTCAATCATTTCATTCATATCCTCGCCATACATACTATGTCGTCCGCATATGCCAAAGACCACATCTTCTACCTCCCAATTTTCAGCCCACCGGCTTGTCCTCTCTCTAATACTTCCTCCAAGTCTGATAAATATATATTAAAAAGACATGAGTTCAGTGGGCATCCTTGCCTAACCCCCCTGCTGGTCTCAAACCATTCAGACACCCTACCATTCACTCTCGCTCTCACTTTCGTTCCTTCGTACAATCTCTTTATTACCCTAATCAGTGCTCTACTAATCCCTACCCTTCCCATTCTTTCCCATAACCTCTTTCTCACGATTCCATTAAAAGCGGCTTTTAGATCCACGAATAATAGGTGTAATTTCCTTCTGTTAGCTATCTCACTATTCATAATGTAATTGATGGTAACGAAACAATCAGCTGTCCCCATCCCTCTAATATTACCATTCTGCTTGTGCGATAAAATGCTCCCCCTCATTACCTCCTCTTCTAACCTCCTATTTAAAACCCTCGCGAATAACCTATATAACCCATCCATAATTGTAATTCCTCTGTAGCTATTCACATCCATTCTATTTCCTCTTTTATACACCGGCGCAATATCCCCCTTCTTCCGTTCATCCGGCACTCTCTCCTCACCTTTCAAGATCTTATTCATTCCCCTCGCCATCGCTTTCAATCCCTCTTCATTCATACATCCCCACACCTCGACCGGTACCCTATTCGGACTAGTGGCCCCTCCTTTCCGTGACTGCACCTTTTCCCTTCTAACCTCCTCGATGCTAATCTCCCCAATCTCCACATTTCCACACTCCGAAACCTCCCCTTCCCCACTCACCTTGCCTTCTTCCACATAAGCCACTTCAGCATACTCACCCCTACACGTCTTCCATTCTCTTAAACCTATCGAGCTTCCTTTTTTGCACCGAAATGATCCCAGAAGAGCATATGCACGGAAAAGCCTGAAACAGAGCTTGGCTGGTCCAAAAAGACGTCGACACAACGACTAAATTCGTGAGTTTTTATTTTCTCTATTCTATTAGATTATGTCTATTATAAGCCGCAAAATAATACGTTTTCTACGAAACAAACCTATTTCACTCTGTCATTAACTCTCATATGTGTGATATTTTACGACATATACTACATTTGGCATTTGCGATTTGCAAAAAATTCTGAAGTGATTGAAAGAAAATAAGGTCATTTTCGTGTTTAGAGCACCAAGATACATTGGAATCAATCTTCAAAAGCTAAAAACAGAAGCATCGCAGGCTAGTGAATCGGTATGTTTGGTGCATGCTCTTTCATAAGGGCTTGTAAACCTCCATATACAACCGACATTACATTTGTTCCATCGTATCCCTGTCCTCTAGATTTGGGCAAATTAATTTCATATTATTCGATTATGTTTAAAATTTCAATTTTAAGTCCTCTTGCAATACAAATTAGCTACTGATGTAAACCTTCAAAAGGACTCGCACATTTTGACATTTTTAGGTAAATCATCATTTTCTGTTATCGCGATATATCGACAAACTACAGAAAGTGGGTGAATTTTTGAGATTAATAATCTCATTTTGAATCGTGGGACTTAAATAATTTATTTTACCCTTTGGCTTTAAAAGAAGTTCTTTTGAAACAGAATCATAATTAGATAATAAGTGTAAATTTCCAGATTTAGAATCATGGCCTCTTAAATATAAATTACACGAAGGCAAAATAATTATAACATTAATTAGACGAGGCAATATATTTTGCCAAAAAGCAAATTTACTGTTGATTTCACTTTTCAAATAAATATCAATTGTATTTCCTTGTAACCAATTATTATAAGGTACAGACGAGTTAACATGCTGCTTTGAGTTTTCATGGTCATTAATAATTTGTATAAATTGCTTATAACGGAAATACCATTAACCCATGCGGAAGGATACGATTTGCTTTGACGATCTGCTAAGAACCAACAGAAGTGACAATATGTTTTATTTAAAATAATGGAATAACATAACCATGGCCTTGGACAATTGTTATACCAGCTTTGTTTAAATATGAGTAATGAGAGTTTGAATAACATCGCTTCTGAATCCTTTGGAAATGGTTCTTGGAAAAGTTTAAATGGGCCCAATTTGAAAATTATTTTTCTCTCATATTCTGTAAGGATATCACCAAAATTTCCTCTATCCGAAGAAGATATCTGGAGTGTTTGGTAAAAAGAGGACAAGTCAAAAATTGATCAAAATGAGATAAGTCAAGGTGCAGGTGAAAAAAAATCTACTATTTTTTGGTCCAATTAGTATAAGTCTACAAAAAATACCTAAGGTATTTCGAGCCTTACATTTGTGTTTGGTAAAAACAGTATATGTTGACACTTATACTATTAGAGCCATCATTACTAAAATTTGATTTTATTCATAATAGTATGTCTTTTTAGGTTAGGTTGTGTTTGCTAACATTCTATTGCTGTTCCATAATTCCAAACTGTTTTATCTTGTGTGCAACGCGCAAGTGTTAATATGATTGTGACAAAGATTTCTTAAAACGTTTATTGTTTAATAGTTCTTTTCATTCATTTACATTTATTTTTTTTTTAATATTTTTATCATTAGCTATGAAAATAAAGGCTTCCCGGTTTGGTTAAAATTGTGATCTGTATTTTCCAACAAATAACTGCTTATGATATTTTGTATTTATTGAAAGAAATTACTTATTTCAGAATCTATAT
>WYDF02000007.1:433393-446753 GCA_009867245.2 Adranes taylori
TTTGAGTTAGACCTATTAAGAAATTTTTGGATGCAGGATGCAATTCGTTGTAGGATGCAACAATTTTAAAAACATCGCTGATCCACTGATTCCATTTCGTACAATTCGAATTCGCATTGTTAGAGGTTATAACGCTTGATTTTAGATATTGAATAAAACAAATACGGGATAAGATATCCTTTGAGTACAGTAATGGAAATTATTCAAGGCTTACCCTAAAATGATAAGAAAGCTGTAAATCTGTAATAGGAATACGTTTAGGTCAAGAAAGAATAATGATTTCAAATTAGTATCCATGGGAATTATTTAAAAGTACGGTACATTGTTGTTAAGTCCTACAAACAAAGTATTTATGATAATTAGAAACGAATGCTTATAGGAATATGTTAAGATCAATCATTCATCAGTTCGTCAATTGTCATATAACAACATACAGTGAGAACGGACACTAACGATAAAATACCATTATTGCGCTACAAGTTAGTCACGACAAAGCGAGTGGGATTGGATATTCAAATAGAATCATATTTATTTCAGGATAAAAAATCATTAAATGCAGCTGGTCTTTATGACTTCAAAAGCCTTATGAATTTAATTTTTTAATAAAATGTTGAGAAAAGAACAGAAAAAATAATAAAGGAAGTGAAAACAATACTCACTATAAATGGAAATTATATAAGGGAAGGATAATAGTAAATACCCACGTAATCAAGCCTAGGAAAGCTTAATAATTTGAAATTAGGACCGATGACGTCGAATATGTTCCTGTGAAGTTAATTGGTGGATATTTTATGACGGGAGATTATATAAAGAAAAAATTACTAACGACCACATCTGATGGTTTTGAAATGCCTTAGAAAAAGATCCTTTCGCCATATTGGTATTATATACATTAATATATCAATGGCATCAGCGATAGTTAACAAAACATTAATTCCGGATGGCCTAACAAGGGTAAGTCTCTCAACATTAACGAATAATTTTGAAGAAAAGCTGAAATCTATAAAAATGCGCCTTCATTGTATTAGTGAAATTTCTCGTAAACTTTTCAGCCTCCTTGGAATCATCTAATTTGAGTTAGACCTATTAAGAAATTTTTGGATGCAGGATGCAATTCGTTGTAGGATGCAACAATTTTAAAAACATCGTTGATCCACTGATTCCAGTTTGGAAGGAATCGGGTCAGTAGCTAAAGAAAAAAATAGAACGTAGCATTAAGCGATGATCGAGAACAACACTGTTTGAGCCGCCTGGAAAAACACCTTTTTTTTTTTACAGCGAACAGCTTTACGGCGTGGGACGTCTCCTAAACCCGTTCAAACATATAGAATCTGTGTCGCACCTTCACTTCGAGACATAGCCTGGTTCGGAATATACTGGTTCGATTTTGAATCTATTTAATTTTTAGAGATAATTGAATAGTCACATACGCCGAAGTTAGCTACCATCAGTAGTTAATTCTCTTTTATATGTTATTTAATTAATTTTTTACGGATTTAAAGGCCCAGTTACGCTGGATTTGGTACTGCTTCACAAACCTTTTCCATTTTAAATTTTAAAGTGTTTCATGTCGTGACTGGAAGATCATCTTGCTATTTAGGCAAAATCTAGTGGATTTTCTAAAAATCCTATAGAGATTTGAAGGATATAGTGAATTCTGCAAGGTAACTATCGTTTTCCTTTTTGATTTCTAAATTTATGTGGGGGGTTTTTTGGCAAAGGGGCTTATAGAAAGTATATTTAGATTATATTGTTCATGTTTGGATTTTATTGGGATTTTACGAGATGTCGAGATTAATGTATTAAAGCAAAATAATTTTGTGAAAATATTCGGATGTTTTAAGATATAGAGACATTTTGAGAATTTTAGATTCTGAGAAATATATAAGGTTTTGAGCGCTATGTGCAATGCACAGGCTGACGGACAAATTGTCGTATTCTGTATTTATGGATTTCAACATGTTGTCCAAAAAAATTGTTTTTCAATAAACTAGTTAATAAAATCATTGCTAATCAATCATTATAAAATATTTGCATACTTACTTTATTTGCTTTAATTGCACATATTTGCTTAGCGGCTTTAATCGCTTATCAATAACAAGATATATTCACGTTATAAATAAATTTGGTATCTTGTTAAGGTTGAGTTTATTCTGAATCTCCATTTACCAAATATTTTATCCTTCTCCAATACAAACTGTTAGGTTACCGCGCATATGAGGCGGTGCCCATATCTTAGCAGGAAGTTGCCGAAGCGTTTTGAACACCCACGACCGCCGAGGCATTTTCTGCGTTTATCATAGTTGATCGAAACGAAGAGGAAGAAACCCTTTCCAGAGTTAACCCTTCAGTAGAGCGAGCGTAGGCTGGATGGACAAGTAAAGGAACCGTTATAAGGTGTATTATATATATACTAAAATTGATCATTTCATCAAAAAAACTGACGTATGTATTGATTCATTAATAACCATTCATTAAAATCGTTACAGTATGCATAATTGCAAATATGTAAGTTATTATAATTCAATTTTTATTTTCTATAAATTGCCTTATAGATGATTGCAAATATTTTTTCTTCGGCCTTATCTCTTCATACAATTCCTTATAACTATGAACTGAATTGCTTAATTATCTGCGAATTGAAAGATTACGTTCAATATCAGGATCAACTTCCATTATCTGCTTCGACAAGGTTTCAACCGTCCTAAGAATTTTTGATATTTGTTTAGCTGTTATTTTTTTACAGGTATTTCAGCACAGTCTTCATAGTCCAATTTAACCTCTTGCAATTTTCCACGATTTTTGCGCAATACCGTTGTATAATAAAACATAATGTACATATTTTTACCTACAAGGGAAACCAACTCCAAGCTTGGAAACCAACTCCAAGTAAAGCGTTTTTATTTTGTAGGGTCAAGTGGTTTAAAACAAAACAAATTTGCTATGTTCTAATTATAAATGGATTACAAATTATTTTATTATTTTAATACTTTTGTAGTTCATCTGCTTTGGATGCTAAATAAGGTAACGTGTCTAATTTTGTGTTAATTTGGTTCCAAGATGTAAAATAAATCAATTTGCATCTCACTTTTAATCTATCCAACAACGAGAGATAGTGGCTGGGTAAAAGCAAGACACAATAAATTTCATATTATCGTATTGTCTTCCACATGTATAGATTATCTCTTTCAGGGACAAGATTATAGTCTAAAAAAGATGTCCACAAGTACAGAAAAAAATTTATTTAGGTAATTCCAATTAATTTGTGTTATATTTTTAAATCTTAAAAATAACATAAAATAAACTAAAAATTTGATTAAAAAAAGATTATATTAAAAAATAAAGGGAGGTTTATAATTTGTACCACTGTACATGAACTAAAGAACAAAATTTAATTACTTTCTGTGAAAACTCTGGAAACACTGTATTGTTTTGCTTAAACAGAGCGCAACTTTGCAAACACTGCATTCCCAATTGGTGCGGATATCATTTTTCTTTGTGCTACAACGAGCGCACTTCCTTCGAGTAGTGCGTATTGTTTGATGGGTACTTTCTGTCAGTCTGACTGACTCCGCGACAGATGGTTTATGCTGTTTTATCGCTATTGATAATTCCATTGAGAAAGACATTTTGTGTACTAATTTAGAAGCAACAAGACCATCTGCAACCTGTCTGCGAAAATCTTTCATATTTAAAGTGGTGCATAGTAACTTGCCTGTTATAAATGCATCAATGAAAAAGCAGAAAACTCAATGCCATCATTTGTGACTTTTCCTACTTATGCCATAACAAACTCTCATTTGATCCAATTTATTTACGAAATTAATATTTTTATTATAGTCAATGAGACTAACAGGACAAGGTACACGAATATAAGTTCCAGTTCTCTCCTTGCTGTTGACGTCAGTGTTACACTTAGGATCGTGATAATTAGAGATGAAATGTACTGATCTTGTATCACGCCACTTTACAGCAGCTAACCCAGTATTGCTTATGTACCATTCATATTCTCCGCGTTTTAAATACCTAATCGGCCTTAAATTTTGGTAAAAATTTTCTTCTCATGTTTATTGTACTACAAGCTTATAATTGTAATTGCTAGAGTGTTTCCATTAGAGGTACAGACGCGAAGAAATTATCAAAAAAGGGTCTATGAATTCTTTTTGTTATATCAATGTTAAATTCTTAACCACTCTAGCACCAAGATTCTTTTCGACTACATCTGCAATTTTGCCGGTATATATTTCAAAATTCCAGAAAAGGCCACTTTGATCTACCAATGACCAAATTTTGTACCCTCTTTTAACAGGTTTTTAGGCATGTACTGTTTGAGGGAACTACGCCCTTTAAATTTAATCATCGATTCATCAATGACAATACATTCATGCAACTAAAGCCATGCTTGAAAATTTATTTTTGGTGCATTTAAAAATGGTGTCACTTTGTAAAGTTTGTTATAATGATCAGTGCCGCGTTTTGGCATTAAAATATTATCATTCAGTAGGATATGATAAAGAATACAACCAAAACTATGCAATATCATTAATTTACTTATATATGGATCACGTAAATCCGGCGATGAACTCCAATGATCTGTGTAACTGGGTTAGTTTATAATTCCCATAAGCATATTTATGCCGATGAATGTCTTAGTTTCGATTATATCAGTTTTTTTTGTATGGCTTGCCAAAAGATTGATACTGTTGCTCAGCATACAGGTTTGTTTGAAACACAATGTAATTAAGAATGTCATCTGTGATAAGCAAATTGAAAATTTGATATGGACTCGGATTACTAAGGTTTTGAATAGTATCAGGCAGTCCACAATCTTCAGTAAAGGGAATAGGCAAACAAATGTTTGCCAAATTATTATCCCAAGAGGTTGATGTTTTTGCCACTAACTGAGCTAGCGGAATGATATCATCAAGATCATCAAACTCTCCTTCAAATTCCATCAAATCATCTTCTGAAGCTGACATTGCGTTTTTTTTTTCAGGGTTGTTTAAAACATCATCGATATCTCATCTTAATCACTGTCATTTTCAGACCTTATATCTGAAGGTATATTAGCAGTTTTGGAAGAGATTATATCTATTTCATTATAAAATTCATCTTCCGTCATATCATGTAATCGAAACGGTAAAGGTTCAAGTCTAACATCCATTGTCGTACGATGGTATCATTTTTGAACCGTATATATTGAAAGAAGAAATACTTAATAAACATACATATTTGATAATAATTAATATTAATTACGTTTTATAACGTCTTGATGTGCACGTTATAACCGAACATTATCACATTATAACCTAACACTTTGTTTATGTCAATATAAACATGGGCTGTCATAGAATATGGTTTAGTACACACCAAAGCGTTGTTTGCGCAGGTGGTGGTAGTTCTAATCCGATGTAGTGATTCGTAAAAATTATTTATTTTGATGGTTCATATTTTGCTCCACCGTACTTCATAAGTATGTAAAAAGATGGTTCAAATTGTAATCCACCGTACCTGAAAGAGCTAAAAGGAAAACTATGAGTTACGACAGGTGAAAAAAAAAACACTACGTAAACCTTATATGGACATTTTATTATCGAAAATTGTCCTCTAGCCTTACGAAACACCGATTAAGAAACACTGCTATATAGCATTATTATTACTTGCATACTCATTGAACGCCACTGATTCATTCATGTATCAAACACCTTGAATAAACACACTTGCTATGTACACCCTCGCATAGGAATCAAACAAAAGCCACAGACGAGTTCCTTTCATGCACCGTAACACCCTAATAAATAGATGTCTAAACTGTTGACCCATTCTTATATGCACCCAAAACTCATGCGTGAATAGACATCTAACGTCTAAAAATATGTGGATGTTGCGTAGTTTTATTTTTCGTCATTAAGTCGGGAATTAATGTTAACATGCTAAAATATTTATCTTTAAAAAGAAAATATGAAACGAATGATATCCAAAAAAAATTACAACTGAAGATTTATGGCGCCCATCTTTTTAGTAGTTGGCGATACTCGCTTCAAAACGAAGGCTACACTTCCTAAGGGCAAAATGGTATTCAGTCTTCTTATGAACTTTATTATTATAGTAGTACGTGTCAGGGCCGCGCTTAGGTATACTGAATTCGGCGTCCATAAACAGAAAAATTTAACGAAAATTAGTATATCCTACTCCAAGAGCTACTCCCCGGGTTCAATGCAACCCTTACACCTTCGTTAATGAGCAGGGTTTTTATATATTTTTTTTCTCTCATGATTTTTTCGGTGCGCATATTCTGAAGAATATATTCGTAGTGTACCAGAATAATTAAGATTTTTTTTCTTGGTGAAGAAGATATTCCAGGATTTTAGTTTCTATTCACTTAAAGACTTCCGGAATTGTTACAAACTTTGAGTAAATTAGAACAGTATATCAGGAGACAGAAAACATTGGCAGAAACAACACCCGCTGGTCATTTCTGTTAATATCTACCATATACTGTCTGTACCTGCAAACAGTTTCTTGTTTTACAGTTTCTTACTCTATACTATCATTATAGTTTAGCAAATTACAGTAGAACTCCTCTCGTACGCCCTCAGCTGATCCGCCACTCCTGTTGATCCGAACCGAACTTGTCACGACCCGTCGCACCATTGTTGTTTACTTGCTGTTATCGCTTGTACGCTTTAGTGCTCCGTCACCTTTCGTATCGTTTCTGTCGTTATGCGTGTTTTTTGTACTATTGTGTAGTTTTTAGTGCTTACTGTTCGTTGGTTTTACGAAAATGTTCTGTGTTCATTACAGTATTTGTTTTACATTGTGTGTATAGCTGTGTGCGTTTTCTCAACATATCAGGAGTGAAACATAAACACGTGACTCTATGATTAAATGAAAAATTAGCAATGCTACAAAGAATGGATATAGAGGAATCACTCCAAAAAATTGCCAAGGAACTCAATATAAGCGTTACGACAATAAAAGATTGAAGAAGAAATCGAAAAGATATTGAATCATATACAGGACGATAGATGGTGAAAAAACGCTCTTAAAATTCGCAAAACATTGGGAAAGCCTAAACTTGAACTGCTTGACGGCGCATTGTGGATGTGGTTCTGCCAAGAAAGAAGGAAAGGAACCCCGATATCTGGGTCCATTATAAAGGACAAGGCAATAGCTTTGCACAAAAAAATAGAAGCCGTAAGTGAGTTCGCAGCTAGTTAAGGCTGGACTGATCGCTGGAAAATCCGTCATGACGTCCAGTTTGTTTCAATTTCTGGTGAACAACTGTGAAAATTTCCGGTGATCTGCTAATGTCGAATAATATGAACTGCTAGCTACCTTGCCAAGTCTATAACTAGATGATACAGGCCTAAACGATAAAATGCTACCAAACAAGATGCTCGCTGCATCAAATAAAACGGTGGCAGGAAGGAAACTTATAAAATTAGGCTAACCATTGCTCCTTGTAGCAACGTTGATGATACACACAGGCTTCTCTTTGTCGGCCAATGTTTCGAAATCTTGGATTTTTGGACGAGTTTGTTCCATCTGTTGAAAAAGACTTGAAACAAAAAAGGCCCAATAACAGCTTTCTTCCTTCCACCAAATGTCACATAACTCATCCAACCAATGGACCAGATAGTTATAGAATTATCAAAGAGGCGATATCGCGGAAAGTATATCAGCTCAATTTTAGAAAAGCCCGAAGCAGGTTGTAACATATTTGAAGCTATGAAATCCCTTAACATCAAAGATGCTATCTATACGCTTGCTGAGTCATGGAAGGAACTGAAACCTGAAGCGCTGCGAAAATCTTGGCCTAGGCAGATCGAAGATTAGCAAAACAACGACACGCAAGAAATAGTTAAAGATCTACAAGCTGTACAACCGAATGTCCCTGCCAGTGAAGTTGAGGAGGGAATTGCCCAATGTGACAAAGACTGTGAAACTAGTGAAGAGCTCAATGACAACCAGATTATTGCTGCTGTTTTGGAAAACAATGCTGAAGAAATTTTGAACGACGACTCGGACGATGAGGATGACGAACCCCCTACCCGAACATTTTTTTATTTTAGGCTTAACTTCAATTCTTAAAGTATGTATGTATGTATGTACAGTAAATACATACAGTATGTGTTGCTCGTTTTTATATTAATAACAGCTTTTGTGCGGTTTTTTTCAATGTTTTTACTGTAGAGAACAATATAGTCATTTTTGAGTTCAGGGATTGAATATTTTACTCTCAATCGGTATTTTTCCGTATTTTCTGTTAATCCAACCTTTCTTGCAATCCGACAATACCCCAGACCCAAAGGTGACGGATTAGAAGGGTTCTACTGTATTTCTAAATGATGTATTAGTACATTCATCTAAAACAAAAACACTTACTTGTCCTCCTGTTTTGAAATAGTTATTCCTTTAGAATGGCGCGCAGCTTTTTACCTCAATCGGATTTTGTTTTCTATTAGTCCAATAAGTATTTCTGGATAACAATTTACAACTTACTCGTAACTGTTGTAGTTATCTACATATACCAAACATTTAATTCTCCTCTCTGAAATCTAGTATTATAGTTACAACATGGCTTTTGTACAGCGGGACTTCAATATCATTAAAAGTTGCAATATAACTTTTAAAAGGATCTGGAAAGGGCTTCTGGTTCTGTATGAAAATTTTGACTTCGTAATTGACACATTGATTTTCGATATGAAATCCTTACCCCGCTTAGTTTAGTGGTCTGAACATCTGCCCGACAATCGAGAGGCTCGGGTTCGATTCCCGAGTGGGGAAATTTTTTCAAAGACATATCAATTTATTAATTTCAATATTATAATAATTATACCTAGTGACCCATACATTCAAGAAATATCTCATTTATTTATCATGTTTGCCTATTAAGATGTAGACACATAAATTAAAATAAATGTAACAACAAAACAAGACTTGTTGTGACACCTGCTTGATGACGCGAAAACGTTCGATTGAGGTAGTTGGTTTGGGTGGGACACAAAGACACAAATGATTATAATAATTTCAATCATTATATTAATTATACAAAGTGATCCCTGCACTCATGAATATCTCATGTAACATTTAACACTCTCTATAGTATTTGAACTCAATGGGAGCAAACGAGATGCTAATGGAGAATCCTTAATGATATTATTGATAAACTAATATAAAAAAATTAAGATGACTTACGGAGTATAGTGATCAGGTACTATTTGGTATTTTAATCATTAGACTGCAAGTTCCGATATTTAGCAGATAGGTTTAATAATTCCAAATTTTATTGATGTGGTTTCTAACCTTGCTTCAGTCCAGTTTTTCCAAAATACTTTTCATGAAATCCTTCGATTTTTTATTATAATGAGTAGAGGCAGATGTATGAGCTTGTGTTACTTCAAAACAGTGTCTACCCTTCATTATAGGTAAATATAAATCACTCTATCGGATATCCGTATAGATGAATTATGTGATTTAGCCGTTTAGTTCGTGGACCAATTTGGCTGATTATTTCCGATAACGAGAGAGACTCTGCCTTAGTAACTAGGATGTACGATATACACAAGGCTGTACGTTGTTTCCCGTACTCCAGTGCATGGTATTGCGTTACGACACGGTCCATACTATTGGCGCAAAAGTTTTCTTCTCAGAAGAACAAGCTATATATAGTAGCACGAGAGAAAGGGGCGAGAGAAAACGAAATAATAAGAGCTCTGGGTAATCCTATCAATCTCTTTCGAGTTCTGGATTGGGGATTGAAAGTGCTCCCCATGAACGAATAGTCCTACATGTTTGTTAATGCCTAGGTATCACTACCCCGGTATAAAGAGTTTAGTATTTCAAAATACTGCCTGATTAGAATACGTATTTGTCTAAACTATTTCTCGACTGAAGTTTAGGACTTCCTTTTCCCGGACTAAAAGTTTCGGAAGAAGGATGCATGACTTCGCTGACTCCAATTACGTCGTACTTCATTTTGCCTTGCGAGATTTCCATTTCGAGCAGTTTTACATCCGATAATATTATTCTGGCATTGCTTAAGAAATCTACGTAGGACAAAAACTAAACCTTAAGTTCTTTAGCTAGACATTAATGTAAACGATCTAACTGTACAAGTAGTGGGGATATAGAACGCATGTCCTTGCTGCTAGTGGCAGCACGCCGCCCGCGTTGCACACTAATTCTCACCCATACACATTCACCTACGCAAACGTAATGCATACGCTAGTTCTGCACTGTTCTGCGCTATTCTGCACGCGCACGCACCACGAACAAGGGAGAACGATTACGAGAAACGTGCTAGCGATCTAGACCAGAAATTTTTGATTTAGTCGCACCAAATGCTTGTTAACGTGGGGCATGTTATAAGCGTTTACGTATAAAAGCCGCGTACGACGATATTACGCCAACTAGCGCTTTACGTTTATCATTTAATGCATTTTTTAATTCAAAACCTGTTCGATATGTGTTGTACGTACTCAAGGTCATTTTTGGTGATAGTGTTTTTTTATTGTTATAAACGTGCTTGTGTTGAATATTAATAGTTAATAAATAAGATAAAGGAGTAAAAGTTAATAAAATTTTTATATATAATCAATTTATAAAGGATTATTTTAAATCGTTAATTTCGAAATTACCTAACTCAAAATGAGTCCACATTAAATTTTGGAGTATTTAAATAAATATAGAGTACTTTATTTCTTCGTGAGTATTTAAAGTTTGTATTTAAACGCTTTACATAAATACATGTTTTACAAGTATTTTATAGATGGGAAGATAATTGTTGTGGTGGGTGAGGGGGGTGTAAGGGAATTATCTTCCTGTTACTCTTTTTGAAAATTTTATTTTATATAAATTAAGGAATAGTCTGGAACCTTTCCTTATGAATCCCTTCTTCACTTCTTTGAAATGGTCCTGTCTCATTCTGCTCACAAATCGTCATTGCTAAGCGCTGATGCTGTATGTACCTTGTGATCAGTAAAATAAGAGATGTAGGTTTTAATATCGCTTGGGATTCCGACACTTGTCACGGATAATTTGGTGGATTTGAAAGTTATGATTTAATTAAAGTCTTTGATATATCTACCAGTGGTAGCTCCCTAAAACACGAACTTTGCTGCCTCTTCTTTACGTATTTAAGAAAAAAATTGTTGGAGAAAAACTGAGGAATGCTTAAAAGTTATATTCCAATTTCACCACTTTGACAGACCCAGCTAATTGAATTTAAAATTTATTGTTCATTTTAGGAAATAATATATGGCCCTCGGCCCTCATTACTCTTCACAAACGGAACTACTCCGGAATCTGTTCTTAACCGCCCAATATGTATTTTTGCGCATCTTAAATTTTTAAGATGTGCGTCTAAACGTAGCTGCGGACACTCATTTGTCTCTCTGATTAGCATTGTTGGTATAAAATTAGACACTAAGAAGTGCTATTTTCCCACAGTGCTATTAACCTCTACTCGGAGCTCTTTCCACGCCAGACAAAGAGCGTATATTCTGCATCTGAATTCGCAGAATACACAGCCATTAAAACTTGTGTCAACCAGAAGTCTACGTAATCATATTTTCGGTCCTAATATGGCGGCATTTGTGGAATCAATTTCCCTGTCGAGGATTCACTTTCTGCCTGGTCCTATTCAGCTTGCAATCTTGTCAATGTTTGAGCCGATAGTACATTTTTGGGAATAGCTTTTTTCCCTGTGTATACATTTCTACTTTCTGTTATGCAGTAGCGGACTACTTGCAATACCTTGAACTGTCTGTGTGAATGCCGTTCTGTAAGAAGGATCTCACTGCCGCCAATCCTTCGAGCTTGATTTAATAGTTAACAAATACTTTATTTTTCCGTTGCTTTTGTCCATCATTTTTGCGCAGCGTGTAAGATCATAAAATTGCTCATATTACGCAAAACCTTTCGTCTTTCGATTTTTGGACCACCAATGCGTATTCTGCCCATTGTTTATTTGGCAGCCATTTTTATGTGGTTTTTGAATGAAATGCTTCTGTGGAGCATCACGCCTAAACACATGATGGCAGTCTTAAAGTACACTCGGTGTCGGGTTCCACTGCTTTCCTCCTTCCTATGAATATTATTTTTTCAGTCTTAATTGGGGCTATTTATAGCTTAGTTAATTCTAGCTACTTTCTCTTACTTCCCAACTCCTATGAAATCCCCTATTTCTGTTAAACTTCTACTTTCTTTTCTTATTTCGTCCATTATCTTCTTCATAATGTTGATCCCCTTCTTTCCCAGGCCAACCTTCTAGTTTTCGCGCTTACTCTTTTCATCCTCACTTCATTCAATCCTCTCGCATTCTTTCATCCAATGGTTCCAATTTTCCTCCGTTTATTTACATATTCTACACATTCTTTCTTCACCGTTCATCCAGTACTTATTCCCTAGTTCGTCACACCCACATGTAAACCTAGCAATCGTTCTTTTATCCCCCGTACTTATTCATGATGCTAAGTAGCCAGCCATCTCCTCTTCACCCATAATCCATCTATACCTGCAGTTGAACCTAATTCATTAATTTTCATATACCTTTCTTGCTTCTCAATGCCTCGAATCAATTCCGTGACTTCCCACACCACATCCCCTCCCCCACATACCTTCTACTCGCCGACCATCCAATCCTGTTAACCTTTTCTCTGCTTTCAATCTATTTATTGACACCCCACCCCCTGTGTCCTACAAAATCCCTTCAATGGACACTACTTTCATGAACCTTCTCCCTCCACCCTTCCATATTTTTTCCTCGAACTTTACTATTCTTCTTACTCCATTTATCCAACATTTATCCTGCATAACTATCTCATTGTATTTATATCCAATCCCAGCAACCTTTTCAAGCATCCAACTTGCATTCTTTCCGTTCTCTTTTTTTCTTCAACTATTCACACTTCTGCATCATTCTACTGCATCATTCACATCATTCTACTCATTAACACACGCTTCAATTATTTTTATTCTCATTCTTGCAGAAACCCCAAATTTCCTCGCCCGAACCATCCTCTTTCTCTCTATAACCCCCCTAACCTTCTTAGTCACCATCTCCACGTGTTCCTTACTTGTCCCATTCTGATTCAAACAAACCCTAAATACTTAAACTTCCTCACATTCTCTATCACATTTCCCCCAAACTCAAATATCATTTCGACATTTCCTCCCTCCTTTCTTACACACCATAATTTTTTACTTATCCACATTCACTTCCAATCCCCTTCTATCCATGTATCCTTTCACTCATCCAATAATTTCCTTCATTTCCTCTCTATCACTCGCCATACGAACTATGTCGTCAGCATAAGTCAGAAACAAAACTTTCTGATTTCCAATCGTTGTCCCC
>WYDF02000007.1:450353-465299 GCA_009867245.2 Adranes taylori
ATTAATGCTCTGGTTTGCGTTACTTCGTTCCGGAAAACAACTCCACTGCCTTTTAGTGTTTTCACGTTTTTCATAACTCCTAGTTTGTGCTGGTATGAAGAGAACTGCACAATTATTGGATTATCAAACGGGTTTTTCTGCATATGAACTCGGTATGCTGCCTTAATTGCCGTATTACAAATTGTGAGTCCCATTTTGTTGGCTATACTTTCACGTACCTGTTGTTCGGGGGTAGCCTCTATATCCTGTTTTATTCCAAAGATTCTGATACTATAATTTTTCGTTTTCTGGTCCATTTCGTCAATATCATCGATCATGTCCATGTTTCCGGTTTCTAGCTCTTGTATTTTTTTTTTCTAGTATCTCGATTTTCTCATTTATAGGTTTGAAAATTTTCTCTCGAGATGGTTTTAACTTAGCTAGTAGTTTGTCCGCGAGATTATCGAGGAAATCTTCGGAATTTAGTATCTTGTTTAATTGGTTACTTATTGTTTTTTCATTATTCACAGTACTCGTTGTAATCAAACTTATCCTATTTCTATCTCGTGCGTTACGCGTTAGTGCGGCATGATTATTTAATTAAGCGGAGCGAGCGCATGTCGATTAAAAGACAACATCAACATCATATTAAAAGATACTTCTTTCAAATTGAAATGAAAGCTATTATTGATTGTTTTCCATAAATTGGGTGGAATAATCTTGGCTAAATTTGATGTAAAGTATTGATTACAGTATTGGTCTCACTATTCATATTAAGATGGTCTAAGAAGCTCCAATTTACTATAGATAAAACCTGAGAGAAATTACTACAATATTTCTCACCAAAACACCTATATATGTGGCGTTGCCCACTTGTATTTTTTGTTACCACAATATCGATATATTGCACGTTGTGATTAGAGAGGCATACATTGCACAAAAAAGATTTGAAACCAAGGTCAGCAAAATTAACTATATTATCAGGCACTTACTACCGCGTGTTTCACAGTCCATATGATAACCACATATTATTAAAGGACTCGAATAGCCCACATTTAGAGAAAAAATCTACGTATAAATCACCATTAAAAATAATAAATTCATAATCACACAATTTATGACAGATCATTTCCAAAATCTGCATGAATATATCAAAATCACTTTGAGGCGCACGATAAACAGTGGTAATTACCATGTTGTATTTGGATAATTAATAGAAGAGAGATAATTTATCAACCTGTTTTAGTTCTTGATATTCTATGCCATCTTTTAGCAAATATTTCAGTAGAGTTATTACTAAAATAGTGAGGATAATTTTAATTAAAGTTATTGCACAAAGTAAGTAGAGTAAGTTTAGTGATACAATCAGTTTAAAGAGTACCAGTTCTTTTCTTTATATGCTTCAACCATCCAGCTAACTCGCTAATTTAACAAAACGCAAATTTAACAAAAACAAAACGCAACGACGAAATGTAAGAATCTGTCTTCAACAACAAACGACGTAAGTATAAATCTCTTCATATTTTTATTAACTTCTATTTATATATATCTTTTGATATTTCTTAACTATGTTATCATCTACATTTATCAAACTAGTTCTCATTTGCTTACGTCTTACGTAACATAATTCAGTAGGATCTTTCAAGATAGTAAGTCGCATTTATTCGACCCAAGCCCCGTTTCTTTGACCGTCGTCAGCGATGTGCCGGATAACCAAGATGAGCAAAGTCGCAGAAATTAAAGTACCAGACTATACACGACCACACACACACACACACATATATCTTATTTCAAATCAAAATGAAAAAATAAAGCTGTTGTTATTACTTTACATCATACAAACCTTAGAACATGCTTTTCACGAAGATTAACGGCTGCAAAAGTACGCTCGCAATATAAGCATAATAGTTTTCGTGAAATTGGCTGAGTTTGATGCTTTCTAGATGTTGGCGTCGTACTCGATACAGTGGCAAGAAAGGAAGCGGCACTTGACTGTTGTTTGGTCTCCGTAATCTGCGTAATATATAAGTATAAGAGCATTAATACGACTGATATAGGGCCTAATTCTAATATCAGATCTATTTTGGTGTATACCCAAGTATACACCCAGTAAGTACCAACTCATACCTATTACTTAGAGTAAGTACCAGTACTAGATACATATTTATTTAAGTACTAAATAAATATTGTAACGCTGAGATTTATCACCGTTTTAATTTAGTTCTACTGTATATACGTTTTGTACAATTATCATTCAAAAGTCATCTAATTTATTCAAGATGGCTAGATTCTTTGAACTGATTAGTGGTTCAAGCATTTTGTGTGATATACGCACTAGTTCAAGAATTGTAAATGTTATTTAACACTCAGAGTTTCATTTAAACTTTTATTCATGAAATAAAATATAATGTATAAACATTCAGAACTGGCACTCACATATCGGTGGAGTTAGAATTTCACCATGAGAATCGAAGAGTAGCAATATATCTCAATATATCTGTTGAAAAAAAAAACAAGGACGAAGGCGTCAATTACACAAATTACAGGTAGCAGAGGGGATCGTCGCTGATTGGTGATAAGCAATAGATAGCACAGCTTACTGTGCACCGCTGTTATCAGCGAGAATAGATCTAATTGGTAGTAAATAAATAGTGAAAGCGTACTGTATGATATTGTATAGGTGTGAGTAAAGAAAGCATATCGGATTGGACATGAACCCATTATGACCGAAAGTAATTGTTAGAATAGGGTTAACCCTTAACTGGTAATATACGGCTGTGAGATGATGGTAGCTGACAAGTTTCCCCGATAAATCGTAATAGCGCTGTTTGTAGAACTTTACCTCCAATGTATGCTTGTCTTAAAGATATATTTGTGTATTAAAAATAGTGCAAATTATGTTAGCTTTATAGAACTGTTAACCCTGTTTTTGACTACATCGGAGGTAGGTACATTACCTATAACTGGATTTTTTTTCTTTTAATATGTTCGCTTTATTTAAAATGATTAAACAAATATTGTATTTATTTAAAAATAAACATAAAGATAATTATTATATTTGTTAATATTGTATTATAGTAAATAGCTATTTATAACGTTTTCTCTTTTTACATTGTTTCAGAATACCATCGCGAATAAAAAAAAATAATGACAATGGTTACTCTTCCTGAAGGTCAGCTATACAAATTCATACGTCCATAAATCTTCAATTTGTCTTGACCGATATAATTTACCCTTCAATTCCTTTCTATGGACAAATCTCCTATGAACTAAAAGAATATTTAAATAAATTAGTTATGGATAAGAAATTTGTTGTCTCTTTCTCAACCCCTTACACTTTGAGTAGTATTTTTGTTAACAACAAAGATACAAGTGGCATATGTTCCATTTATTGCTCTTATGGTAAAGAATATATTGGCCAATCAGGTAGATCTCTCATTACTAGGATAAAAGGACATGTGAGTAGTATTATACATAATAAGAACAATTCAAACTTAGCATTAATGAGTTAAATAATTAGGAACATAAATTCGATATTGAAACCAATAGTAAGTTTCTTCATTTTATGAGCAAAGGACAGAGAATGAATATTGCTGAAACCTTGAAATAACATCGTCAATGAAAACTAATAATAATTTAAATGATCAAGTAAATATCGCAGCTTCGCATTTTTTCAAAAATCTACCCTTAAAACATAGGATTTTGTAGTATCATCGAATATTTAGGTCTTCAACCACGTTTTTGTACAAACTTCCAATATAGAACGAAATTTTAGAACCACGTCTCCATAATTTGATACAATCGGAGAGTTGTTCTTTCCGATGTGACATGGGTGAGAGGGGACTTTTATATGGGTTAGCGTAGCAATATCCTGCTCACAATTATAGGTGCCTGAACTCCGTCGTTATTCTATGAGATAACACTTTAGTTTAGCTACTTTTAGCAAAATTATTAATTGCATAATTGATGCGGAAAGATCTAATCTAAATTCCCCAGTTAGCCCACTTAATTTAGAATAAAACACTAAGCCGGACCATCGCTAAGTTGAACGTGCCGGTTAGATTTAATTGTGCCTTTCGTGGTTGAGTAATTACTAGTAACATCAATCCTTAACGATAGTTATAAGTCTTAATAATTCAGGCAGCAGAAATGAAACAGTTATTAAGCTTAATTAAATTGTATTGGTCGTTAAAAATGTTTACATGCAATCCAGTGGCATGCTCATTCATTTCCATGCGTAAAATAAAGTAATCAACTCTTTGCAATTAATAAAAGAAATCAACACTGGAATTAAAGTGACTGATTTGTTCAGTTACATCAAAGAAATGTTAAACTAGGTACTTACAGATTTTGCCGCTGTACACAAACTATTTACTTATTATTTTAGAGCAATGCACCATTATCTTAAATATTTATTTGTATTTCTTTTGGCTTTACCTTGATAACAAAATTGTTACTAATTACACTCGACTTTACTTTATTCATCAAAATTATACTCAAGTTAATGTATCTGAATTATTGCCAAAAATATTAATGCTAACTACCGCGCTACATTAGACGAATGCATAATAAAATACTTAATAAATTTATGATCACGCTTTAATTAGACATGACTTTACTTTTTATTTAATTATTAATGTAATGTTATTTTATTCCAGATTATTATTTCGCTACTTAGTTGTACATTACGACGTTCGGCGGACGTCAAAGATATGCATATTATTCGTCATGATTAATTTGTACATAATTAACACATTCTAGAATCTTCGCTATTCCCCTCTTCTAGTAAAATACATTTAGTCAATGTATTCCACTTAAATGTCTATAGTGCTGTCAGGTTAATTACCTTTAATCGTAATTAAGATCAATCAAATCAGATGTGCTTCTGGTACCTATACTAATAAACTCCACACAGCTTCCATTCATTTATTATCAATCAAGTACCAGTCAAATCAATTTGCTCACTTACACACTGCCATAGTGCACTTAATTTATTGTTATTACATGGTCGGAACTTAATCTATTTCTATACTGTAATTCTGAACTAAAAGATGCTTTAAAAATGTATTCACGCTATTTTTTTACTTCCCAACTAGAAAGTTGAATTATTCTCTAAATGCTAATTACTACTTCTCGGGCTTTCCACTAGCATACAACATGTTTACTGTTAACAACTCTTCACAAGGTCTATGCGTCCTGAATTTCTTATATCTTTTATAAGTATTGCATGTTCAATCTTTTAATCTCAAACTTAACAGGTACGTGACCAAATATCCTACGTGGACAAGTCTCCATATGACTATAGATATGACACACAAAATGAAATGTTTGCTGTAACATAGAATGATAACAATGCTATGAAAGTATAGTATCGAACCATTTAGGATTGGAACCTTTAAATCAGGGGTCTAAATCTGGGAAAAAGTGTATTCCAATGAGAGGTACTGATAAATTAGACTGGAATGTATAAAAATATCGCATTAAATTCAGAGGTAAAAGTGGCATTTTCCATTATTTACAAATTCAATTATGTGGCTGTTTATATATGTACTTGCTACGATGGCAAATGGAAAACCTTGCTTAAGGTTCAGAAGGCAAATTACAAGAATATATCTCAAAAAAGAATCAATTTCTAATCCTAAAAATGTTTTATGCAAAAGTCATGTTAGAAAACAATGCAGTAAATGTAAGGTGGGTTAAAATGTAAGGTTAAACTGTAAGGTTAAAGTGTACGGTTAAAATTCGAATTCTGAACCATAAGAGTTAAAATAATTGCTTGGTTACTGGTAACACATAACGTTCACTCATGGGCCTCAAATAACTACCAAAAATATAATGTAATTTTTATAACTTATATTTTTTTAACATTTTTAGTTCGTATTTAAGATTATATCCAAACTAATGTGGAAAAAATTCTGAAAAAAAATTAGGCAGCTAATGGTTTAAAATATTTGATAACACAATTTTTACAGCTTTTGGCTCCTATGGAGATTATTTAAAAAGCACTCACTTTTATACTGCACAGAATGGGTAAACGATCAAATTGTATGACGCTCCCGAGACATTCAACAAAAAGTAGTAAAGAGCAAAGAGGTAGAGGGCAATGTTTTAGGTAGATAATCGTGCCGCTGAATATATGTACAGGAGAGTAAAATACCGAGAATAAGAAAAACCCGAATGCATGAAATGTCTGAAAGACTAGTATTGCTGCTAAGGGGTCAGCGACGTAGATAACTAATTGCCTTGCAGGTTTAATGAATGAAGGGTACTTGTTCGCATCCTTGTTTTTGTTGAATTAAATGATCCACCAAGGAGAAGTAGAAAGCGCTGCATAACCTCATCCTTATAGCCTCTTTTTGAACTTGTTGTTAGGTACACTTGAGGAGTCTGTGATTGCAGATTTATCATAAAGCCCTTCACAAAAAAAAACCGGAACAAGAAAAACAAAACAAGGGCAAATTCGGCAAATACAATATATGGTCACCCTATTCATAAATAACTAAACTCAAATAAAATATAAATTCAAACATTGATTTAGTATTTTTATTATCTATAAAATTATTACCGCTGTAGGCAACAACCCCATATCGGACCTTTTATTATTTGACTGATAATTTTCTAGTAGCTGTTGCAAATCTGTATTCAGTGGCAAACTACAACATAAACTATGATTATTTGTTGTACCAGCATCCTTACAATCTACGTTGTTAGATAAACTTCTCTCCTCTAACGATGAGCTGAAACTTGTTTCGGATGTAATGGAAGTATTCGTTGATCCTAAAACATTAAGTAACAAATAATAATATTTTATAATTGTAATATTAATGTAACAGTTATATTTTTTATATACTGCAGCGGCAAAATGTTAGACGTATTCAATTCTTTGGATTCTACTGTAGAGATTTTAAATTATCAATCAGGAGCAGGTGTTACTTTGTATTTGAAAAGGAAATTAGCCGCGACGCAAAAAAAAACTAGAATCGAGAAAATAGTCTTTTTACGCGAATGAGAAAGAGCCCTGACGTAAAACCGCGAAAGTTGAAGATAGGTGTTTTTCGTTCATGAAGTTATAAAGCGGTAATGAACAAATAAAAGTAATAAGCTATCTAATTAGCAGAGGTGAAATGCATTAAACTTCTACCGAAATGGTACGAAACATGGCGGGATCAGCAGGCCTGAAAATATATAAATGATATCTCTGTGGGAAACGAAACTAGATTTTTTACAAGTCTTGACCAGATTAATTCTAGTATATTAAAGAAGTTACGCATATTTTCCTTTATTATTTTTTCTTTGTTGTGAGAAGTATGGCAGACGTTCAAACATTCGTTATAAATCTTTGATTAAAAAATTGAAACACCTTAAGTTCTTTGGATTTTATTCTAAGTAAATAATTTTATTCAATGTAACTAATTTCCATTTAATAACAAGCTAACAATCAATAAACTTTTATTTTGATGTTGCCTACTAGTTTGTATATTTCATTACAAGTTGAGACTAGTTTATCGTTGGAAAATGAATCTTTATAGATATCTAATAAATCAAAACCCTACTATATTTTGTTATACTGTCAGTCAACCAATCCCTTATTAATTACTCTCTAATTATTAATTAAATGTTGCTTGGTCGTTGTTTTATTTATTTTTAAATCAGAGGAAAATTGTGTTGTATCCGTATTAACTTTTATGTAGACAGAATAAATCTTAAGCAGTATTTGTTTCATCATTTAGTAAAGTTCGTAAATCCACACTAATTGTGTTGCATGTAAAATAAATTATTTGTTGTTAATAGAGTATTCTAAAACCAATGATTATATTTTATTAATAATCATTGGACGTACTTGCTTTACTAAGACTGAATCTTGATTTTAATCAAACAAGGTCCATCAATCATTGGTTCATTCTTAAATTTTATCAATGTATGAATTTATTAAAATCATATAAATTGTTTATTAATTTAAACTACGATCCTAAATTAATAATTAATGCCGACTAAAGTTGAGTCTGTTTTAACAAGAACTGATTTATCTCGTTAAAGCTAACTCAATTCCATTTCACAAATTTCAACGTGACATATTTGATGAGGGTGTCAAGTATATGTGGCAACGTCGCGTTGCCCTCTCAGAAAAATAATATACGTGATGTCCGTATATTATTTTACATGTTGTTTAATAGTATATTATTATTCATGCACCCATATTATATAGAAAAAAATTCGTAGACGGATTCCCTTCCTATCTTTCACATACTGGAGATCAATTGTTTTACTATGTGCAAACACTACGTGTACTCAAATTTTTTATTTAAATTTCATTTTCAAAATAGTCAGTAGCAGATTTAGGGGAGTTCAAATCGCCATTTGATGCAAAAGCTAGATTATACTTAAAACTTCGGGTGTAGTTTATGTGTAATCCTCCCAAAGTTGTAATAAGGATTCACCACTGATAGCAACACTTTATTCAATTGCACCATCTTATAGATCTCATAAAATGCTTGTATAAGTTTTCTCGTATCTACAATCTACTAGTGTGGTATCTACTATAAGTTTTCTCGTATCTATATCTCGATAATCAAAGTTAACTTATATGATACCTTTTCAAGGTCAAATTACTCCTAAGCTAAATCGCAGTTTCTTTTAACATCCTATATCACTTGAAGATTAAAAATCTTTCAAGGCAGTAAATTGAACTAAAAGGTCCCAAAATTGCAACCCAACAAAGTTGTTTTATGTGGTACAGATAGCCCTCGCGTTACGCCGATTCACAATAACGCCGTTACGAAATTCGCAATAGCCCTCGAATTACGCCGACGCCAATTCACAATAACGCCGCTACGTAGTTCGTCGCTTTGCCGTGTAATAAAAAACATTTCATTGACTCAAGTAGTTATACCTGAAAAAAGAAAATCCATTTATGATTATCTTAATGAGTGCAGGTGTTGTAACGGCGGCTACTTTCCCCAAAGAATTTCAGGGTTTTGTAGAACAAGGCAACTATTCTTCAGACCTAACCTTCAAAGTTGATAAGACTACGTTTTATTGGAAAAAGTTACCAACACGAACAGTACTTATTTCTCGTTAAAAACGTTCCATCCCAGGTTTTACAGTTGCGAAAGATAGATTATCTCTTTTGTTGGAAGCCAATGTTTCACGAACTTTGAAACTTAAACCAATGTTAGTGTATCATTCAGACACCAGATGCTTTAAAGGATCTAAATAAAAACATGCCAATTTATTGGAAATGAAACAAGAAACCTTGGATCATACAAAATGTTTTCACAGATTGGTACAAAACTTATTTTTGTTTCACTGTGCTTCGCATTTGTGAAGAAAATAACCCAATTACCACCCTTATTCCCTTGGACAATGTTCCAAGACATCCTGAAATAAGAAAAACAATATTGTATTTTACCAAATACAACATTTCTTTTGCAACCAATGGATCAGGTTATTGTAACCTTCAAAGCTTATTATCCCCGTAATACATTCAAGGAAATTATGAGAGTTTGAGACACTTCAGACAAAACAGTTAAAGACTACTGGCGTTCTTTCGATATTTTGAAAGGCATTAATTAAAAACATCAAGTCGGTTTGGGATGACATTTCAACAAAATGCTTAAATGTAGTTTGGCGTAATCTTCTGCCAGCGTTCATGCACGATTTTAAAGAAGTAGCACATCAGGAGAATTTAATTGAAGGCAGTACCAAACTTGTGAGTGATGTGGGACTGAACTTTTAGAAGCCTATGATCAGCGACTATCGAATAGGTGACTTAGAAGAATTATACAAAGAATTAGATCGTGAACAGTCAGAGAAGGAAGAAAACAAAGAAGAAACTCCAAGTTAGATCTCAAAACGGCCGATCTAACTTCTATCCTTTCAACTATTTTAAGTTTGACAAATGAACGTCGTAAATTATACAACGATTGGAAGCTAATGTAGAAAAGTATCATCGCATCCGCGTTTCGAAATTCAGGAACTTAGTCCGTTGAGAACCTTGACCGCTGCTACATCATTTCGCCCTCTCGGTCGGCTCCCAACCCCGCCTTTCTCCTCCAGTTACGGACAATCAGTCTGAGGTCTGAAATTTTCCGCAGAAACGTTCAGTGTTTCTCATTTCTCTTCGTGAGCGTCCACGTTTCCGAACCAATTACGAAGGTAAGCAGCGACAGGTAGAGGTAATTAACATGAGTCGAGCGAGAGACACGAAAACGGCATTAGGCGGTGGATTGGCATCAAGATAGCAAGGGTTCTAGGCGGTTTTGAATTGAAAAGTATTTGAATATTAGGAGACAGCATCATTCCTGGAGTCATGGTCAGGCAAATAGAATGGTTTACGTTAGGTAAATATACTTTAGCTATTATACACGTGACTTTCTGTGTAAGTATCCCAACCTCAGATCGCGGTAGAATCACATATACATCCTGGGTGGAGTGTAACAATATCGGCTGTTAATCATGTATTTAGTCTCCTCTCGACTTATTTCCCAAGGCCCTCGCTTGCGACTACCTGCAGGTGACTCTGGTTTGGTGGCCACAATATCTATTTCATCTGCGAAGGCTAGGTGCTGACATATATACAGCCTCTATTATAGATGCAGCCTCCAAGGTTTTTAAGTCCTTTTTTCACAACAGCTTCTAGAGTTAAATTAAACAGAAGTGTAGAAAGTCAATCTCCCTGCTTGAGATCTCTCCCTACTCCAAAGCTCTCTATTAGTTCCTTTTAAACCCACACCTTACACCACGTTTCCAATAGCGTCAGTCTTATAAGCTTTCTCAATGATATGAGAATTCTTAATGAGAGAAAACAAAAATCTAAACAATTAAAGCTGGATACTTTTTTCAAAAATGTAAGAGATGCGAAATTTCATTTGTTTTTCTTAAGATTTTTTAATAAAAACATTTCACAGTATTATAAGATCAAATAAATTGTAAGAATTAAATTTATAATATATTTTGTATTATATTGTATTAATAAACAAAATTATTTGCTTATTTTTCACTTATGTAAAACCTAACCCGCTAGTAAGGGTTCATTTTACGCAGATTCAATTTCCGTCGGCTTTTGTAGGAACGAAACTTAGGTGTAACCGAGGGCTACCTGTAGACTTTTTGCCAGCGTCAAATTCGTCTGGTTCTTAAACCAGCCTGTATCGCTTGACCATCAAAGGACCTTGCGATACAGTAATTTAATAAATTAAAATTGTGGAGTTGTGTTCGAGAAAAAGGGCTGCAAAGTTTGCAAAATTATTAACATCCTATACTAGTTATTTTTACAATTACTAAAAGTTAATAATAAGTAACCTTTAGTAATTGTTATGAATTTAATTACATTTGTCGCGGTTACATTAATCGCTTATGTAACCTATAGATTTTTTGTAACTGGTAACGTTAGTTTTTAAATGGTATCTATGTAACAGTTACTATGTAACATTTAATGTGCGCAATCTGTATGGTTTTCATTTACCGATTATTTTGTAGCAGTTATTTGATAACAGCGATTTATTTTTGTAAACCTAATTTTGATCGGTTACTTTTATCAGTTCTTTATCAGTAATTGCTACAAGGAAACCCTTTAACGAACACCACAGAGCAGCTCAAACGATGGGGTGATTGCTTCATAGAACTACTGGGTGCAAAGAATCGACTCACTGCAGTGAGCCAAAACCAACAGGAAGAAAACCAAAATGTTAAAGGTAGAACTTAACCCGATCACTAGAGCAGAGGTGGTGGCAGCAATGAAGGACTAAAAATGGCAAAGCCCCAGGTATTGATAACATACCTGCAGAAGCACTCAAGAGCGACGCTAACCAGGCAGCAGAAATGATGCTCCATCTACTAACCCAAGTATGGAAGTGATGCCAGGTGATTGGAAAAGTGAGGTGCTCGTCAAACTATCCAAGAAAGGGGTACTCCTCGAGTACAACAACTGGAGAGATATAAGGCTTCTATCTACAAGTAAAAAAATTTGTTCGCGAATTCTATTAAATCGCACCAGGAAAGCACTGGATGGAAGATTAAGAAAGGTACAAGCTGGATTCAGCGAGACCAGATACTGTAGAGACAAAATCAACATCCTAAGAATCATAGTGGAGCAAACGCTTGAATATCAGTCGCTCCTATATCTGACATTTGTCGATTTAGAAAATGCTTTTGACAGCTAGACCGAAATAGTCTGTGGTCACCGCTAAGAAATTACGGAGTCCCAGAACAAATAGTGCGCCTAATTAAGGATGCAAGGGAGAAGTGCAGTGGATACAAGGGACAAGTACTTGACGAGGCAGAACTTTCTGATGCATTTAATATAAAAACTGGAGTAACGCAAGGCTGTTTGCTCTCGCATATTCTATTCATAGTAGCGCTGGACGAAATAATGCAAAAAGTAGTGGCTGACGGGACTAAGGGAATGCATTGGGAACTCACAGAGGGATTAGAAGACCTGGACTTTGCAGACGATATCAGCCTCCTGATGCAGGCGCACCGAGATATACAGATCTCGGTGGACACTTTAGAAACTTAAGCAGCGAGAATTGACCTCAAGATCAACAGACCAAAAACAAAAGAGCTACAAGTTAACCCCATCAAGAATGACCCAATACTCCTCCACGGAGAAACTATTGAAAGAATCGAAGCCTTCTGCTATCTAGAGCGTAAGGGCAACTTCGGGGGGAGCAGATGAAGATAGTGCCCATTGAATAAAGAAGGCGAAAGCAGCTTCCGCCCAGCTGCGCCCGATATGGAGGTGTAAAAAAATATCATTAAAAACAAAATTGCGATTGCTGGAGTCGAATGTAAAATCAATACTCTTCTACGGGCGTGAGATGTGGAAGAGAACGGTCAAACTAAGTCAACAAATACAAGCAACAGTGCACCGACTTTTGTGGACCGTCCTAGAAATCCAATGGCCAAACAACATGCTCAATGCGCTACCCACATAAAAAGGAGAAAATGTCGAAATATGTCGAAATAGGCCCTTGACTAGAATCCCCAGGGAATGCGAAGACTGGGAAAACCGAGACAAACATGGCGGAGAACTATAGAGAACGAGATGGCAGAAATCGGAACACAATCAAACCCATAGCAAAGAATAGAACTCGCTGAAAAGCAACCCAGATGCCCTACGCTCCTTGGAGGAGTACTAAAGGAAATAAGTAGAAGTAGTAATTGTTATGAATTTAATTAAATTTGTAACGGTTACATTAATCGCTTATTATCTAAATGTTTTTGGAACTGGTGTATTGTAACATTTATTTTTAAACGGTATCTATGTAACAGTTACTGTGTAACATTTATTGTGTACAAACAGCAAGGTTTTTATTTACCGGTTATTTTGTACCAGTTATTTTATAACAATGATTCCTTTTTGTAAACGATACTTTATCAGGTAACTGAGTAACTGTTATCTTTAAAACGATAACAGTTACTCAGATTACATTGAAAGGGATACCGTGTAACATTTATTTTTAAACTATATCGATTGTACTATAACAAATAAAACTGTAACTGGTACCTTCATTTTACAAAAAATTTAATTTCAATGGCACACAAAGTTCTTAAATGTTCATATGATTTGCGCATATAAATGATTAGCACTGAAAATATAATTGAAAAAAAAAAGAACTATACTGACCTGAAACTGAAGAAGACGTTGACAAAGAATTTGCGCAGGAGTCGACATCATCTGATATGAGATCAGATAATCTTTTCGAATCTTCCGGTGAACTAATTTGCGTCTGCATCGAAGATGCAATATTAATCACGTTTATAGCTGCCGAACGCGAGGAACTTGTAATTGCAGACTGATCAAATGGTTCCAATAGTTGTGTTGTTGTTGTTGTAGCTCCTGTTCTCTGGGTGAAACCACTGTCAACAATCATGGGTTCCAAACCATCAACAAGGTCCGTACTTGATTCGTTGTTTACCATTGCTGAATTAATAATACATATTGAGCAAACTTAGGAAACTATTCATAATCTGATAATCATGTCTAATGTATAAGAATGCTAAAATATCAACTGGTATTCAATGGGTATGCACGGATGCGGGTATATCTGTTGTTTTTAAAACAGAAAATTGTTACTACAACGTAAATTCACGCATATTTTTAATCAGTCAGAGTGAGAAAAAAGTATTTGTACAAAACTATAAAAAGTATTATGAACGCATTGTAAATCCTTTTAATACGACTTATTTCATAATCAAAAGCAATAAACTGTTTAGTGATTTCCCTAATTTCATTTCTATACAAATAAAAATAATTTAGATTTAGACATTTGTTGACATTCAAGTACCACTATTAGCACCATACATGGTACCACTAATGATGTGACAAGAATAAAACAGTATTGTAGCGGTCCAGATTATTAACATAGGCAACCAGTATATCATTTATCGCATCAGTAACTTAACTTAATGTATTCAGCTACCCTACGATAGAGAGCGTCGTACAGTCTGCATTCGGCAACTATCTTCTCACCAACCGCATACACTACACCAGCAGCATTGTATAAGCATCCGAATTCGATATCGCGTACCGACTTGCGTTCGTAAAAAGTCGTCGTCCTTCGCACAACATATCACCAGTCGAGCCAGCCAAATCGAGTTTAACTTATTTACTACGCTAGATTTTGCTCTTGCACTGGTAAATATAGTTGAGCCAGTCGCAGTCATTGAAATAAAGAAAACAAACTGGTGCTTGGAAATCGATTCAATTAATAATCGACCCGTGTGTGGCCCGATCATCATCATCATCAATCAGCCCTTTGCATCCACTGCTGGATATAGACCTTCCCCATTTCTGCCCATTGTCCTCTATTTTGAGCGCTCTGCATCCAGTTTGTGGTTATTCTTTTGATATCGTCCGTCCATTGCGTGGGAGGTCTTCCCCTGTTTATCTTGTCAGCTCTTGGTCTCCACTCGAGCAGCCTTTTTGTCCATCGTCCATCTGCCATGCGGGCCACATGTCCAGCC
>WYDF02000007.1:470140-489540 GCA_009867245.2 Adranes taylori
ACTATTCGAATAATGTGATTTATTCGGTGCGAACAATACGGCTATTGTTATATAGCTAAAATCTGATGTCCAACTACTGATGATTTTCATTTTGATATTATATGAAACTGGACAAGAGCATTTTATTTAAGTAATTCACAATGTTAACGATTGTTTAAAAATATGCAATAAAACATGAAATATATAAAATAAATAAACTGTTGTAATTCATTGCAAAATCTATAAACATTTTGCTTGAATATAAAAATAAGTACAGAGCATAGTAAAAGATTTCAAATACTGTTCCACAAAAATTTTTTGATTTTTTTATTAATATTTGATTGGAAATAAAACTATTAAAAATATTTTATACAGCATTTACTCTATGCTTATAGAGGAAAGCTAAATACTAAATTGCAAAGTATATGGTTTTACTATGTGAAAGAATATGTTGGAAAACAGTTTCGCAGAAATTTATAAATTCATTAAAAAGATCACTTTCTGGTTTTTTGGCTTAAGAGAGGATGTATTTTTCATTGGTGTAAGTAGATATAAATTTATATCGATTTTTTTCACAATGTTCACAATCTAATGGAAATCTACAGAACTTTATAGACTTTTCTTCTTTCATATAAAATCGGTTCGTGCTGTTTTTGTACGCGCAATACACTCCACCTTTTCTCCCAACTTTTTTTTAGAACCACTCAGTTTATTTAAAACCCACAAAACATTAGTTTATGTAAAACTCAAACAACTCAAATTCAACAAAATAAAACTCAAACTTTAACAAAACTTTTATAACTATCATTCACGAAGGAATTCAATTATAAATCCTATTGCATGTCCGCTGACGTGCGTACTGTCGAAAATTAAAAATAAATCTCTTCAAACATTAATAATATTTTAGTCTTATCAAATAATCCCGTTTATTAAAGAAAACACTCAAAGAAACAACTCATTAAGTTATTCAAAACAATTATATAGAAAATAATAATTTGTTTATTTAGCATCATATATTATTTGTTTAAAATGCACACTAAACAATAAGAACTGTTTATTGCAAGCTTGAAACATCGCTTTAATCGCTTTATGTTTATGAATTTAGAAACAGATAAACAGAAATTTCTTAGGACGTGAAACAATAAATTATTGTATAGGCCGTTGTGTACATGTGTTTTTGCAGAGGAAAAATCCCTATTGGTTAAAGATGGACATTAACGCATATAGACATGTTTTGGGGCCCTTTAAATTGGTTGTAATAATTTTATCTCTTTTTAATTTCGTTTGTCATTTCGTTTTTGGAGTTTTACTTATGTTATTAGGTTGTATAAGTACATGAATATAGCGTTTAATGTGAGTAGGATACCCTAAAACCAAATTCGGGAGAATATTATTGAATCTATGCAATATTGTATGTGAGTCAAAAATTTCCTTAAAACTTATTTTCTAGAACAATAAGGAAAGTAATTAGTCGATGAAACGAAACATACGTCTTTTTGGGGCTTGGGAATCATGACTGTTTAACCCGTTTTTTAGATAATTGAAAAGTAACCCAATACAATACATCTGTTTTAGATATTAGTTAAAAGTGCGATTGTGTTTCTTGAATAATAAAAAATGTACCAGGGTACATTTTGAGTTTGGCCAAGCATAGGTTTTGCCCACAGGCCAAGCATAGATTTTGAAATATGTTAGATAAAATTGCTATTTTTGTTCATAGCTGTACATGTAGGCAGGCTATTTTGAAGTAGGCTCATATGAGACGCTGGTCTATAACTACTAAGTTTAATCTATATTTTGTGTCTGTTTAGAATTTTATATGTTTTATATATTATTGTGAATTTATGAAACTTATTTTCTTTTGCAAGTAAATTTTTTGGTTTTATATTAAAAAAAATTATAGAAATAAGAAACAAAGACTGAAATTGCTTCTTTTTTATCCGTCTTATATATGAGCCACTTAAATAGACGCTAATTAATAAAAATATTTATAAGTTTTATAAATTCACATTAATATATAATATATAAAAAATTCTAAACAGACAGAAGATACAGATTTCAATTAACACAACTAAAAGCTTACGTGAATGATGCTCCTTGAAGCAGGGATCAACGTATAAGTCAATAATAATTTGTCCATTTTTGTCTTTACAAAGTTAGAATATGTTCGACTCCTTTTTTTTAGAAGAACAATTATGACATAGAATTCTCTTCTCAATATCCTTAGGCTAATGATTTTCCTTTACTTGGAAAAATAGTTGCAGTACTTCTTTATCTAACAAATCCCATAACACTATTTATCTAAACTCTATAACTAATTTTCTTGAATTTAATTTTGTTGTAAGTGTAAGTACTATTCCATAGACAAATACCAATTTAGTGAACAAAATCCTTTTAGGTACCACCGGATGGCTTTTCTGGGAGTAGTGTAATATTAAACCATCTGGTCACTTCTGTTAATGCCAGACATATTCTATTATAATGAATAATGCAAACTGGTTTTTCTTTTTCTACACTTTTTCTAGTAGTTCATTTGCCTAATGTAGCAGTGTGTTTGGTCCAAATTGCAAGCACTTCTCCCTTATATTTCCATTTTAATACAAGTACGTGTTACTTTCTCCAAAACACAGTTTTGCCCTTTTAAAGTTTAGAACTTATAATAGCTTTTGGGTTATCCTCTCTTGTGTTCCTACAACGTGGGTTTTATTTTCATACAGATGTTCAGCTAATTGAACATTATTATAATAATTGTCTAAATAGAGGATATGGTCTTTGCCAATGGATTGTTCAGCTAATTTGGTGACTACAGATTTGAAAATGGCTTCCATTATTATCAACCGTTCCCTTTCCAGAGTAAATGAGAATATCTAATGCACACCCATCTGGTGCCCAAAGCTCATAAAGCTTTATTCCATATTTCGCACTTTTATGGGGAATGTATTAACGAAAACTTAAATCTACGCCAAACCAGCAATGTCTCCATAAGAGACAATTATTTCCCAGGATATAAAATACGTTTTATGTTATTAGATAAATGTTTAAAAACTTGTGCTATTTTTCGTCTTTGTAAAAGCACATACATCTAAGAATTGATTCAAATCGGTTTTGAGACATTGTTTTTCCAAAGATGGGATGGATATAAGCTGTAGTGCTGCTCCAATAATTATTTATCGTTGGCACATTTATATTACTCATAAGGATACATAATCCTAGAAAGTGGTAAATCTTTTCAGAATCCATTGGTGCCCAGTACTTCATTGCTGAATGTTTTGACAATATTTTTGTTTATCGTGGATTGTGCTCAAAGATTCACTCAATCACAAATTTTCTCAACAAGTGAGTTGTCAAATGGTGAAGCAAATATTTTTCTTGCAGTACTTGCAGTTGGTGAAATTTGGATTTTATAGCCCTCAGGCTCAGATAAACTAAAAATTTTGGGATCACAATCTACATCCACCCAATCATCTACATTTGTGTCTTTGAAATTGCCACTGTTATGTTGGTTTTGGCTGGCATTTTTAATATCTCCATTAATTTTTTCAGACAAAATGTGCTTCTTCTGGTCGCTAAACTGATGAACTTGAAGGATTGAAGCTGCTTTCAGAATCATATAAAATTTCATCAATTTCTTCAGATATATATGACAATTCTTTATTAGAGAATTGTAATTTGCGCGCTAATTGCTCTTAAACACTATTAGAATCACACAGACCATGATTTTTATATACGATACATACTTTACTATAGACCCAAATAAAATTTATACTCGGTAATTCCCGTAGTTGATTTTTAAATAGCAACTTAGTTCAACGCAGTGGGTGGCTCATATTTCAGGCAGCCGTCTGTCTGAAAAATCGTTGTGATTCATATATGAGACACTTGATAGCGAACGAGTTAATTTGCAAACTGTTGACCTGCGACCAAATATGTTGAAGTATCAACTAAAAAAATCCTCTTCTGCGAGAGTCGTGTGGGTTAGGATTCTTAATTTTAATATGAGCGAATATAAGTTGGCATTTTGAAGTTAAAGATGTTTATTTATAAAACTATATCTATTAGTTGAGTAACAAAATCGGTAAAATCCACAAGTTTAACGTTTTATGAAGGTATGGTAAAGGATTTAAGTGTGAAAAGAGAGAGGACGTATGATTAAAGAACTTTATTTAGAAAGATTTTGAAATGTAAACTTAAAAATGATTTAATGTTTGAATTTTTTTGAAGGTTCTTACTAATTAATTTCTTAACTTATTCTAGTAACTCTTTTTTATTCTCTCTAAAATAATTAAACAACATTTTTAAAAGAAATATTTCTAGATCAGCATATAATTGCAATTTTGAAATGTTTTATAATAAAAAATGGTTATATATTTCGTATTTACTTTAATCTACTAAAATTATTTAAAAAACAATTTATTGAAACGTACGCAAAATAATTTATATAGAACAATTAAATTTCCATATCATGTACTTAATTTTAAAATAATTATGCAAGTTCTTTATCTAAATATACGAGGAAGGTTCAATATAAATATACTACACAACTAATTTCTAAATTGTCGTTCAAAATGTAAAGAGTACAATTTTATATAACTATAAGGTATGTAAAAGTTTCCATTTTTCATTTACGTTGCATGTTTACTCATACTATACCGTTTATTTTCATTCGCTTCTCAATGTTACCACTTTAAGCACCATCATTGACATTTGAAGTTATCTAAAGTATGAATAATATTATAGCTTTTTAATAAATATACTTTTTTATAATTCATTACATAATGTAGGCCGCAGTCTGGTCAGAGATTAGAATATTCTGATTGTAAGAGATTAGAACATATTTATTGCGACAGTAACAAAAATCTGAAAATAAATAAAATAAACATGAATGCAGATTTTACTCCACCAAACACTAAATGGTTTGGTCTATTGTTTACAAAGTATAAAAATCTTTCATTGTGGGCATTCATACTCTCGTTTCCCAAATCTCCATCTGCAAATTATAGCTTATATAACATAAATTATTTGATGTTACCTATTTCAAGATATACTAATAAATATAGAAAAAGGTTTCTTGTTAGAAAAGTTCTATAATGCAACTAAATGTGTAGTATGTGCAAAGAGAGCCTTATAAATATTAATATTGGATTTAAGTAAGTAACAGGCGGATCAATAATGAAAAATGGTTGTCAGGATGCCTCTATTGACTATTCGTCATTCTGTCAGCTGGTAAACATAAAACACGATCGTTAATATTTTACATGAAAATCTAACAATGAATTCATTCTATGCGTTGTAATTCCAATTTTTGTCTAGCAAGATTCAGGGGTGGGTTTTCATAATTTTTTTGAATTTATTTTTCGTAATTTACGCAAAAAACTGCAACGTAACTTTAATAATTGTAGTTTACTGTAAATAATAGAATAAGAAACTTTTGTCCCAATGATTCGTAGTATTTTATCATAGTGGAGTCTATCGTTCGAATGTCTCGGAAGCAATGTTTAAAACCAAATATTAAAATTGTATAAATGCGATGTAAGTGTAGAAATGTTCAATCATTTATCATGAAATTTAGATATTTGTGAAAATCTAAAATGGCACATTTGTTTCATTTTGAGCCGATATTCTTTGGACACGTACCATCAAATATGTGTGAAGTAAATTTTAAGAAAACTGCTTCATTAGGGCCTGAGTTATACAATTTGATTTAATATATATACATATAGACTATAGACTATTATATTTCGGAACAACACCACTCTTGGAATCAGGTCGCTCCGAAACGTGCATTCTTATAAAATTCTCGAAACAAAAAATTGTTCAATTTCATGTCTTTCATATTGTAATGTCTACTACCTAAATGTAAAAGTTAACAATTGCCTAGATATAACTCCAACTTTTAAAATAAAATGGCTAACGCACTTCAAGAATCTGCTTCTAGAAAACCAGTCAGCTTGTGGAACACTTAACAAAAAACGCGGACATTCGGGATAAATTGGAAATTCGTAAAATGGAAAAAACATTGCAGAATATAAGATAAGGAACATACTTAGATCAGAAAGCTTTGCATCTAAACTTTTAAAAAAACTTCATCTGCAAACAAATTTTGCTATACGACATATAAATGTTGAAGCCGTACAATAAGACTAGCAAACTATTATACTATTATATTACTCACTTAATCCGCCATTGTTACATTTAGAGGTATCAAAATTAATAGAGAAACCCTCAAGACCATTTAATGAAGAATCCGCTGCGAAAATACAATGACAAAGTAATACACATGTTTAAAAAATATCATGCATAAATGATGTAATTAAAATATGGATAAAATGCTAAATGACATACTTAATTAAATTTCGTAAGTGTAATATTCATATACTGAAAACAAGATATTATTAGTTGCATTTCAAAGTCCGTTATTAGAAATGGTGCAACCCGGCATGCGCCCTATATGGTGACAGCAATAAAATGTATAATGTAAAAGTCTAGATAAATGCTACATTACTTAAATACATGTACAATTTTATTATTTAAAATATACAATAACGTAATGCACCATTGCATATATAAGATTAAATTTAGCAATAAAGGAGACTTCTAATTTAGACGTTACGCTATGCGTTGCAATTTATTTCGCACCCATTGTTCTCAATTTAGTTACTCTAGAATTTACCTGTATTTATATTAACTAAATACGGTGAACAAAAATTTAAAACTGCTATCATCGAGCCAACAAGTATATAACAGCTTTTACAAGGCTCATACATATTCAAGTATCATGGTCACTAGTTTTGCGAAAGTCAATTTCAGAATTTGATAATTCAGATTGTTCAACTTCTGTTAGAAGACCCACTTCGTCCAACCACTTCGTCCAATCAATCTAGAATATTATTTGTCAAATTTCGTGGACATGATCGCCATCCAATCTTTCATATACTAGAAGTCCTACGTTTTGTTATATCTTGCATGAAACAAACGTTGAACCTTTTAGATTTGACTGCCACCTTTTAAGTCGTCTATTAAATTCAATTAGCACGATAATGTTTAGGGTAAACTAAACAACACTAATCTAACCTATAAATCGCCTACCCAAGAATCCCCCAGTCCCCATAATTGCTTACGGCGCGGACAGCTGCGTCCGGTTTGGCGTGGCCTCGTGACTCTCTTTTTGGCTAATTTCTAAAAGAGCTTGGTCCTGGTCTTATGAATTTGTCTGCTTTGGTGGAGTCTGCTGCTGTTTTTCACTTAAATTTTTCCTACTACCACTTTATTTAATATAGTACAACAGCCGGTTTCAAGTAAATGGACCGCAAAGTTTACAAAACAAAAATCAGCCAGTATATATGTTAAATTGTAATTTAAAAAAAATGGTTTTGGTAGACTACATAATAAAGTTTATTTAAGGGTCTTATCTTTTATAGTTCCTGAAATATATCAAAAAGTTTGTAAAATTTTAAACGTGGTAACGTCGCGCTCTATACCACTAGCAGAAATGGCACTACTTTCATTCGACGCATAATAATGTGTACTAGGCCTTGTATACGAAATAGATAAGGTACAAGGAGATACAATCGCTTACCAAACGCTTACTTATCCGGCGGTTGTCGTTGGCTGTCGCTATGCTTGCATTTCGGCTTGGTTGGTTGTCGACTGCTGGCTGCAGCTGGACGTCTTTGTCATCGAGTTCATGATAACGAACAAACATATTCTATGCAAATTCTACGTATTAATAGATCTGAACAGTCACACAACGTTTGCTCTGTCTACGGGTCGGTGTATAGCCAACCACTCCTGATTTACTACCTGATACGGTCTTCAGTCATTACAAAGCAGTTCAGCGCACAACGTATATATCAATCAATACAAGTTAAGTTTCGTACTCTTATCTATCAACGTTATAATGGGTTCCTATTATCAAGCAGTTAATCCCCGGATAACCACAGATATCAGAACGAAAACAGTCTCGCTGCTGTTATCATTGCGTCTTTATTCAATGCGTGAAACGTAATCGCGGTCATATATAGATAGATATATAAAACTTTTATTGCCATATAACTAATTATAATAAATTATAGGTACATAACTTCATTTACAAACTAATAACATTAATAGTTCCTTCTCAATATCAAATTAAAAGCTATCAATATTAATTAAAAGCGTTGTTATATTGACCCAATATAACAACTTAATAAATACTTGGTTTTCTTCAAGATAGAAGGGAAAACTAGATTCCCAATTATTCTATCCATATCCTGTCTCTTCCTTCCTTTCTCTACTTACTAATTATCTTCCCCTTCCCTACATTCGTAATTCACAATTTTTTACCGAACCCTCTATCCCTTATCTGTATTTATTCTTTTCGTTCCTTATCCTTTTTATAATATTTAAACTTATACCTTCCAAACTGAGTCTCAAATTTTCCCCCACCTCCTTTTCTTTCTTACACCAATCTATCACTCATTCATCCAATGCATCCATTTCTTTTCCTACTTTCAACAAATCCTACACATTTTCTCCTGCTCTTTCATCCAGTATTTATTTCCTCCCTTCTCATTCCAAAATATAAACCTAGCAATCAATCTTTTCTCTTCTACATTTATATCAGATTTTAGGTAACTAGCCATGCCTTCTTTACCAATAATCCACTTATATTTCTTTCGCTCTCTCGCATATCCACATCTCTCATTCACCCTATGATATCATTTATCACTTCACCCCCCCCTCCGCCCCCCCTTTCCTCAAAGCATCTTTCCGATAACCATGCTATTATTCTATTCAGATTTGCTCTACACTCAAATCATTCGCACATCCACCTCTTCCCCCACCCTGCTTTTCCTCCAGATACACTTCTTTAACCAGCCTTCACCCTTCCTCCTTCCATAACTTCCCTTCAAACTTTACCATTCTATTCACCACTAATTCAGGATTTCAGAATCTCTTCCAACACTATCTCATTCCTGGTGTTCCTATTCAACGCTAGAATTCTTTTCATACATCCAATATGCACTATTTCCATCCTCTCCCTTTCAGGAACCGCTATAATTTCTCTCCATACATCATGATATTATTCACACACACACACCTCTATTATCTTCAGCCTCATTCTCACATTTCAATTGTATTTATGTCTTATTTTATGAACTGGTTTCTTTCCAGTGGCATGCTGTCGCCAAATATTTATTTAATTTATTTGAAGTAATATGTTATGTTGCAACTTTCACTAATTTTCTTTTTGTACATATCAGAAAACTACTGAGCTAGTTGGTCTTTTGCTTCTTTTCAAGGAATAGTGACGCCTTTAATTTTCCAGTTATTAGGTCCCAAATATTTTCCGAAATCTAGTGGAAATTCACCAATTTGATTTTGAAAATGCTTTTCAAAAGCTTTGTACCAGACACACAGAAGCGGAAGAACTGAAGAAATTTGAATGTGTTGAATTAATCGTTCTTTCAATTTTTTTCGCACAAGTACTATTAGCAAAGCATTTTAAATGTTTTAATTGTTAGACAAATCAAATTAGCGGCCTTGACGTCTAATTTTTTATATTTCTAAGCTTTGGAAACATAAAAAATCCCACAAATCTTAATTATAAAAGCCATGTCTTTCGTGTTTTGTCTTCTAGATGATTTTTCACTCCTGTAAATTTGTTTTTGATTTGAAGAGTAAATTAAGTGGTGTGTATGCTCGCCAAACTAAAACAGTTGTTCCTCAGCTGTCGTAGCCTAAAAATGTGACCGGTTTTGATAATTTCTTTTAAAGGTTTTAAACAGTTTTATTTGGGTTTTATTTAATTTGGTGAAAGATTGCATAACTTGATGAAACATTTGAAATCTGAATTTTTTTAATATCCTTGATTATCTTAAACTAGCCAAAAGTAAATATTTAAATAGTGCCGGAAGAAATATTTGGAAAACGGGACGGTACTTAAAAATTAAATATTTTTAAGTACGGGTGCGCGAAACCTGGGCCGAATCCCATCAGTGCCAGACATGATGTTTGAGACATAAACCATACAAAAACAATACGTTCTTGAGACAAAATATTATTAATTAAATTTATTTTCAATTGAAAATATCTGGATATCTACAGTAAAATAGATATAAAATCTTTTCTACAAGAGTAAATGGTTTTGGATCCCTATTATAAACGAATATAAACGTGAATGTATGTTCTTAGTGAAACTTATTTTAAAGCTCGAGTTTGTTGCCCTTTTATCTCGCTAGTTCAGAAACCAACATTGTTTTTCTTGAAACTTCATTGGAATTTATTTCTTCTGTACCTATTTTCTTGATATTATGAATTTCCAGCGTTCGCGTTCAAAGTTTCTCACCTAATAAAAACATATCCTTAGCAAGTTAGTTGAAAACATAATCGAAGTTAGATGAAATTCTAGTAGATTAAAAATTTTCTGTTTATATTTTTAAGATGTTTAAAATTATCAATATTTTAAGTATAGAAAGTTTATGGTTAGTTTCCAAAGTAATCGTTATTAAATTACTCATAGAGTAGAGTTTTTCTAAGAAAATTGTCTGTACGAATAAAATATTTTAAAATGTTAAATTTTAAATCTAAATATTTGAAACAATAAAATTGTGCAAATTACGCAATATAGGTATTTCGTGATTTTTATACATAACCAAAAATATAATACAGTAGGGGACGTCGATGATTCGAACTAATTGGGACCGGTGATAGTTCGGATAAACGAAAATTCGGATAATAGAACACTTGAAAAAGTATACAAGATTTGTTAAGTAAGTTATGTCATTGGCTAGTAATATTTCTATTTATAATATAATATATTATTATATTATATAATATTTTATTATATAATATAATATTTTTAACATAGTAATATTTTTAGCCTAAAAATGAATAACGAAACGTAAACAGTACCGAGATTTAACGTAAAAATTACATACATAATAAAAAATTGTGTGTTCGGATAATCGACGTTCGGATAATCCAAGTCCTACTGTATTTATAGAATTATAAAAAAAATTTCAGGTGAGAAAATTTGTGCACGCTAATTTGCGACGCTACTTTTAATACTGGAAATTCGAAATTAGAAGTGAGATTACTGCAGCACAATTGGTCGAAACCTTTTCTCTTAAGAATTCTCAAGAAAATAATTTATACAGAGTCGTATAAATAGTGTGCATACAGTATGTCGCAGCGTCTTTCACTTGAATTAGAATTTTAGTAAAACAATTTAGCATTAACCCTTCACTACCCAATGATGCTCATACATGAATGAGCCACATTATTGCTTCACACTGGTAACGTCCGATGGTTTTGCTCTATATAAGCTCCGTGATGCATTTAGTAAGTGTGCTGTGTACGTAATATGAGGTTATGCTTAAAAGTGGTACGAGACTGCATTTGGATGCGATATTTTAGTTACAGTAAAACCTCACTAACTCTTGTGGACCCTGCGTGTGAAGATTGTTTTTCTTCCTCAACTCGGCGACTGGTTGTTTCGTCACGAAGTCGCTGGAGGAATAAAATGTCCATTGCGGACTATCCTCGTTGTTCGAAATAACCCAAGCTTGTTTCACACCCTCACTGTGGTTCATCCTTTCTTCTTGTTGACTGATCTTTATGCCATCTTCTGAGTCATCATCTTTCTCCTCCGTTCCTCGGCCTTTCACTGCAGTAAAAATTTTATCTTCCCCTAGTTATTCTCTAGCCCATCATTATCAACCCATTCTCTGACATCATTATCTACAGTTTCTTCCCAATATGGAATATTCCTCATTACAGCAACCAAATCGGAGGTTTCACGTTCTTCTTCATCTTCAGAAAAGTCATTGCCCAAATAATCTAAAAGTTTCCTTCAGGGGCGAACGACAGTGAATGGCAGTAGTTCATTCCAACATTGATTGAGCCAGCCAATAACGTCTACTAAATCAGTCTTTTTTAGCTTACTTATGAAATTATCTTCTTCCAAGGATAATACTAAGGATAAGATGAAAGGAGCTTGCGCCTGCACCTTTTCTTTGAAGCTGCCTAAACGCCCAGATCCATGCGCTAAATCAGACACCGTACGCTCTTTGGAAGAAACATTGCCTTTGTTTCTTTGACCTGCAAATATTGAGCATCTGGATGAGCAGTAGAAGTCCAGGATGAGACCTGCTTTTCTAGGAAGATTTTTCGACTTTAAAATTGCTCAACCTGGAAAAACAATTCTTAGAAACTTAATTGATTCATCCTTGCATTAGCCTGGTTTCTATACACAGCCAAATCAAAGCATCGCTTATGTAGTTCACATGATTGAAAGCTCTTTGTTCTTTTGCTCTCCCAATCAAGGCTAATTGAATCTTGTGTTCTCTCGTTGCATTGATACATGCGAGAATAGTGACCCGCTGTTTACTTTTTTTGTAACATGGGGCGGATTTTTCACTTCTTAAAGCCCACCTTTTTGTTGGAAGGACACGAAAATTTAGCCCTGTTTCACCGCAGTTGTAAATTTGTTCCCCAGTAAGCCCTTCTTTGTCAATAAATTCATGAAATTTAATCTTAAACTCACTCTGTCGCGGTCAATAGATAAATTTTCTCCGCAGATACAGAGTTGTTTGATACCATACCGGTAATTCTGTCTAACCACTCGTTACTTGCAGTGAATTCGAACTCTCTGTCTTCTTTTAAGATACTCATAAAACTTCAGCACTTTTTCTTGTAGGATAGGCCCCGATATAGGTGTACCTTTTGAACCCGAAACCATTGATACAAAGCTTTGCTTAGTTATTCGTATACGGCACGTTTCATGGGTTTTCTCTTCTTAATGGATTCTGTGCACATCTTTTTTAAACAGCACGATTCAATACCCGATTTTTTGTTCTTCCAACCGAGCATCACAGACCGCAAAAAATTAATTCTAACGCTATTTTATTCACATTTTCACCTTTTTATACTCTTTCAAAGCATCTAACTTCAGTTCCATTCAAACAGTCACTTGCTTCCTTTTTTTCTTTGATATCATTTTTCTAATTTACTCGTATAAACTACGTAACTAATTAATCACTTCAACAGAACTTGTAAAAACTTCAAAACACAACTGATAACTTTCACCACCAATGCTAAACTAAGCGGACACAAGAAAAGAAAAAGAAGGTTAGGAAATGTAACGAACGGGCAGCAGCTATATATACATATAAACTCTGCATACGTATAAACATCTATACAGCTAGCTACATACGTATAAATAAAACTTACCGCCGAGTTACATCCGCGCCATTTGTGGTTGACCCTGTCGAGTTATACGGATTGTCGAGTTACCGGGTGTCAAGTTAGTGAGGTTTCTCTGTATTTATTAAAAACTTGAATAATGAAACATTTCTGGTGATATCTTGATACAAAGGGGATAAGTAAACATTATTAGTTATAGACAAATTATACATTTCTTCTTCTATTTGCAAAAACCTTTGTGATTTATTTGTGAAGAACTGGGCAGTGTGGTACATACTGCATGGAATGCTGAATAAGAACTAATAGTACATGTATTTTTTAATACTTTTATCAGGTATTTCATAATTATATTCTATATGCCATTAATTTCAAAACACGGTAGAAAAAATATTATACAGTTTGGGGACAGATGAACTCTTCGACTTGTTCGAGGAATTTCCAACTAGCAGTGAAGGTAAACTGGACGATGACATTGACAATCCCGATTATATTGATACGGACAGTGTCCCAGAAATTATGCATGCTTTAGAACATAGTTTTGAATAATCTTTTATACTGGGTGCTCCAGAAAACAGCAAATGACCATCCTGCTGTCGGCTATTCAAATTCTACGGGGTCATCTAATTGTCAAAATTCACCTGAAGAGGAATTTTATAAGAAATTCAACCTGCCTAATTCTATCAAAGGACAGGAAACGCCATACCAGTTTTTAAAATATTTCTTTAACGATGCCTTGATGGAATCAATTGTTGATGAAACTATTAGATATAGTTTTGCAAAAAATCCGTCGAAACCATTTACTTTCTGTACCAATGATTTTAAAGACAGTGCGTCTAGAAATTCTTTTCAAGAAATTGGGCCAATGCTTATTGATAGACTTTCAAGTAAATTTTTGTCTATTAATAATAATAATAATAATAATAATAATAATAGAAACCTTTATTGGCATAAGTATTTACAAAAACAACTACTCAATATATACTTCAATATTTACATCACAACCTTAATCAAATAATAAATCAATTCAATTAAACTTAAACCTAAACTTATTATAATGCAAATAATCTTCTAAAATACAATTAATAATCCCTTATCCCTTCCACATCCGCCCTTTTTATATTTTTAGCAACCACTACGTTAATTGTATCGTGTTAACTGCTCAGTCAGTACTTCTATTCCCAGTCTGGTTCAGATCACTGACAATTACGACATCAATGCGTTAAAAAAACCTTTATTCAAAATATAATAATTTTTTAGTGAAAGAAAACCGCCGAGCCGCGAGATTTTTTGACAACTTGGGTCACCTTGACAACTTGCCGGTCCATGGGTCAAAAAAGGTTGAGAAACGCTGGACTCAAAGATATTATCCTTAGACGATCAATTTTGTATGTCAACCAAAAAATGTTGAGAGACGATGGTCTAAGATATTACTCTTAGACGATAAATTTTATCAATGATAATTAAATACCTGAACATTGAGCAGTCCGACAGACAAGTATTAGTTTGCATGATTTCATCCTTAGTTTGCATGAAATCATCTATCAAAATGGGATACTTGAGAATAAATTCCAAGATGTTTTCAGAAAACAGTTTGCGAAATTCGCTAAAAATTGTCAAATTTTACAAAACGAGGAGAGAGATTGATTGAAGGCTGACAGGATTAGTTTCTACTATCGTCTAAAATAGCTATTTTCAACCGCCGGTCCGCCGGATCGACAACGGTTCGCGGAGAATTATTACCTGGCTGCGTTAAAAAAAAGCTGCGACTTGTTATGGAAAATAAAATAATTTGTTTATTAAAAAAAGAAACTGCCGGTCCGGGCCAAAAAAGGTTGAAAAACTCTGTGCTATGGGAGACTCGTTGAAATTGTTTGGTGCTGCTTTGACCGCTAAATTGTAATGGAATTTATTTAACTGCGCTATTGTGGACCGGATGCTGCATTGCTACACTAATTGGTTTACTGATATGTATATTGCGTATTGTTCCGACTTACTAGGGCAATCAAATGTAGGACTAGGAAGTCTTGTCTTATCTTACGTGGAGCAAATTCTACTACGCTGACCACTATAAAGGCTATGTGTGCATCTATTGAATAGGCTTAGACTTTGGTTTGTCAGTTTCTTCTCTAATACGCTCATTGAAACCCTATAAAGGCAAATAGAGGCAAATAAAGGTCTATAAAGGCAAATAGAATCTTTACGGGCGTGGATGATTCATCTGAGCCTTTGATTTAGATATCAGTCTTGCGCGAGAGAAGAAATACTGCTCCTTTTTGTTGTAGCATCTTTGATAGCAGGTTTTAGAGGTTCCCACATTTCCCGTTTTGTTGTTTACCTCAGGCAGCAAGTTACGTGCTTTTGTATTGTTAATAAAGGAAAGTTTTAGACCCCACTGCCGGTTTCCTGATAACCAAGAGCACGTCACTGTTTCTTGTATCCCTCAGCCTCATTCCTTTTCCTCCTTCTAAAAATATTCCAACCGTTTTGCTGAGCCACACGAGAGAGACTTATTTCTATCTTTCATATACCATACAATGGACATACTAAGGTAAAATAGAAAAAATTCTCAAAATATTAATCCAATATCTTTCATATACCATATAGGTATATAATACTATTCCAATATGGCGGACAGGAGCGATTGAAACTAGTAGGCTGAAATTTTGTTCATATATAGTACATTATATTATGGGTCGAATAAAGAAAGTCCGATGTTGTCAAATTGTATAAGAAGCGGTGTTGCCATGTTTGAAACTTTTTGAAATATCTCAGGAACGATACGAAAAGATACGACATTCGAATAAACTTTATTGTATAGACTACATAAAGGCCCTTCGATTTTGTTTGAAACAGTTTTTTGTAAAATCACAATTTAACATATGTACGGGGTTGTATTTTTTTACTAATTTTAGGGTCTATTTTCTCGAAAAGTTTAACAAGAATTATTTTTTAATTTCGTGAGTCGAAGTTAGCTTTAATACTTAAGCGAGTTTTAAAATCGCAGTCATAGCACCGGAGTAATTTGCCCCTGAAAAAATATGTACTACCCTAAATACCGCGATTCCTATGAAAGCTGGAAAAATTAAACTTGGGGAACATATGCAACTCTAACGGACCTCAATGTTGCCAATGTGACCAACTGAATATATTTGACCGATTTTGAGCAATAACATTTTTTTTTCAGAAACTGTTTGGTTGCTTTATAAGGATACCACATATGATTTGTCTAGCTCTTATCATTTCAAAGATATGACCCATAATATCTTAAAAAACTGATACTTGTCGCCATGGCAACTGACATTCATCAATCGTATTATATACATGTAAGACATACGTACTAGCTCATATATGCAAAGTTGCAGGAAAAATTATTTTACGTTGTATTAGACATATAAACTGCTTTCGCAATTGAATAAATGTTGTTATCAGTGGGTACACATTAAAGACTGAAATTAAAGAGGTAAAATTAGAAGACTGAAATTCCGCTTACATATAATATATTGTACTATGCGTCAAATGGAAGTAGCGCCATCTCTGCAAGTGGTATAGAGCGCAACGTTGCCACATTTAAAATTTTACAAACTTTTGAAATATTTTTTGGAAAAAATAAAACTTGGGGTTCAAGTGTAAGACCCAGGCACCTCAAGTGTGCGTAAAGCGGACACGAAGAAAAAGTGACTTAAAAGTGGTAGTGAAAACGAAATCAAAAGCGGCAGCAGACCGCACAAAAGCGGACAAATTCATAACACCAAAGCAGACTCCTCTTTTCGAAACTAGGAGAAAAGAGAGTCAAGAGGGGCCGTAGGCTATGCCAAACCGGACAGCGCAGCTGCCCACGCCATAGGAAAATATGGGGAAAATGTGAGTTAAGAGCGGCCGTAGGCTGCGCCAAATATGGGGTAGGTTAATATGGGCACCGTAGGCAAATATGGAAACCTAGGGGTTCATGGGTAGACTATTTATACATTAGACTAATGTTGTTTAGGTTACCCTATGTAGTATTGTGCTAATTGAATTTAATAAACGACTTAAACGCTGACAGTCGAAACTAAAAGATCAACTTTTGTTTTATGCCAGATATAACAAAACGTAGGACTTCCAGTATATGAAAGATGGGGTGGCGATCATGTCGACGATTTTTTTGTACATATTTTTAATTAATCTATATATCCTTTGTCCATCCGTTTTTTCCGGTTCCCGCATGTCCTCAGACTAACAGAAATTTAAAAATACTTATCATTCTAAAGATTTTAAAGGTTTTGATGTATACTTCTTTCTAGGATTGTTACATTGCATACATTATGTTTAACTTAAATTTTTATGTTGCATTTTAAAATTTATAATTTACTTCCAAAAGCTATTTTAAATGATAACATTTATTGCTATTGCATTGAGCAATTTTAAATTAAATCAGTAACAATATAGCATTAAGCAAACCCGGACGAATATTTTAAAAGAAATTTGTGGTATGATGGGCAAATGAAAATAATGTCATAATTTATTTAAGTTTGTATAAACATTTGCTTAATTTTACTGTATATTCTGTACGAAACGTTTAGAGTAAAGTAAATAATTCTGTAAAACGCCAGTTAATTAGAAGTTCTTATGAAGCTTTGTTTAGTTTTGAAATAAAGATTTCCTGCTTTCTACATGTCAATTTTCATTATTGCTTTTAACCTACGTTTTATTACAATGTACAAAGCTGCACTAAAATTAATAGAAAGTATTAATGCTATAGGTTGTGGTTTATCTTGCGGACTAAAACAATATTTGTATAACAGATAATCTTAATAGTATGTTAATTCCAAATCGGAAAACTTTCGTAAAATAAATATTCACAATCTTATTAATTTAAGATGAAAGAAATAAAATAAAATAAACACTAACAAATGAAGTACGACGTATGTTTAATTCAGAAATGTTTAAGAACCTCAACGGATTCCGTATACGCAATTCTAATGGATACAAAATAGAATGACACTCATAATACTGTTTTCCGCTTTACAGAACTTTTGAACTACCCTCGTAGCTAATTAGTGCTTATATCTGTACCATTCCTACGTTCAGTATATTTCGATTATTTTTGCAGTTATTATGGATATAATCAATATATTCCTGTAGCTTTAATTGAGACAAAATTTTCAATTTCATCAAATAAATTTAAAAACAAACTACAACTTTGTTATTTTAATAATACCTATTTAAAATGCTCACAAGAGAAAATTAAATGTTTTAAAGATAGAATGAAATATTAGATGTAATGAAACATTATAATATAAGATTTTATGTTGATTACAAAAGTTTCAGCTACATAAATTTAATATTTTTCCAGCGTAGCATTTGTGCAGAAAGGGACACATAAATAATTTTATGTTCTTTCTTCAAAACTAAAAAGCCGGATCATTAGTTACGACATCTTCTGTGCAGTGAAGGGCACAGAAGCATACACAGAGCGGTGAATCTGGCGCGTAAGTAGCTATAGCCTCATTTCCGTATCCGAATCCTTGCGACTCCTGTTATATCCATTCAGTTTCCGTCCTTTTTTATTCGATACTTTCTATCCAAAGAACCTCGCAAATAAAGTCAAGGAAGACACATTACTGTATACAAATTTTACTCTATATACACGTATCTAGCGCAAACTACTTTTATAATAATTGATTTTTTTAGCGTGCTTTAAATTGATTTTTTACTTCATTTATGTAACCTATGCTTTTATTAATAATTCTAATAGTGTGATATTCTAGTTTTAGTAGAATATAAAAATGTAATTTAGGTTTCAAAACTGAAGTAAATAAATGCAAAATCTTGCTTATAAAATAAATAACACTTAAATATATTTAATAAAATATTAATACACAGTATCTTTAAAATCTTGATTTTAGATATCGATAAACTTAAAACACTGTACATATGTATACAACATAAAATCGCACCCAATTAAAGGGTCGATTAAAGTTTCAGTTATTAGAAATTAACTAGCTCGTACATTACTTAATCTAAGAAAGACAAAATATGTCATTGCCTACATATTACTAGACACAATCAATCATTATGCCTTGAAATCACACGTAATGTTTATATATTTGATACAAAATACATTATCAAGATATTAGTTATAGAACACTAATAACTTCATGTTAAATGCCAATATTATAGGGAATTACAGAAATAATTCCACTATAGGATCCCCCAGAGAAACAAAAACTTAGGTCTTTAGAAACGAAATTATAAAT